>VUQI01061241.1:32033-45055 GCA_015106735.1 Paratilapia polleni
TCCAAAACTGGAGGAAAAAAAAAAAAAAAAAAAAAAAAAAAAAAAAAAAAAAAAAAGAAAGAAAGAACATTCAGTTATTATGACATAATTATTCCGCTTGGCATCTGCTTGACAACTTCAAAATGAGTCGTGCTTCACAGCGGCAGGCGGAGACAAGGGAAAACCAGAGGGTGGCACAACGAGGCTCTTGTCATGTGTACAATAACATTTCCCATCAAAGTCCGCTAATCTCCCAAATTGAGTTTAACATGCTACAGTATGACTCACTTTCAAAGCCTTAAATCAACATTTGCATAGGTTTTGTTTTTTTTTGTTTTTTAAACTAAACATTACATGCTGATGGTATTCACTGAGTGCAAAGGTAAAAATGTCTGCACATGTCAACACTTAAATTTTTACTTAGGGCATCAGGCCAAAAGATACGGAAACTGTTATGCTCATAATAACACACAATAGCTTGTAAGAAACAACATGACAGTAGATTAGTCCTCTAGTTCTTTCCTACTCTGAAATAGAAGACGGTAAAACAGATGACAAGACATACTTTAATCTATAGCACCGTGTTGATTTAGCATGTTTTAATCACTGTTCTTTTCACTGTGATGTCCCTGCTCTGTAGCCACTAGCCTCACCTTGATACTATAAACAATGCTTTTTCCTTCAGTGTGCTGTGATTTAAAGATCTAAAGATTCACATATAAATGGATATATGTAAGATAAATAAATACTTCAAAAGTGTAATGAAAAAGCAATTTTTCAGATGCTCAGAAGTGAACACTTCATGTCCAGTGACATTTATGGCACAATCTCACATTCCTTTTGGCTTTTCAACTTCAAGAAAGTAAATCAATGCTCCCTCCCCTCTCTCACACCCTTCTTCTTCCTCTCCTCCTTCATCTCCTCGTGCCCCCAGCGCTAGTGAAGGCTAACATGTTGGAAACGTCTCTGGAGCACAACCAACTGTCTCGAGGCTCATCTTAGAATAGCTCGGGTCAGGGCTTCGGTCAGCCTTCGGGAGTGTGAATTTAATGCGTGCCATCAGGCAGGCTGGGTTTATTACTCTGAAGCTTGGCAGTAACACAGCAGTTGATGGAAAGATGTGTTGACATATCGTCAGGTCTCCGGGGACTCTCTGAAAACTGCAGTTCTCACTTAGTGTGGGGATGTTTCTGTGTGTGCAGGTAGCTGTGCATGCCGTTTATGTTTGTATTTTCTGTCTGTTAGAATCAGCGTCAAAATCAATCCACTGCAGCATGTGGCAACATTGATGGAAAGTCTAAACAAAGCTAAACTCAGTGGAGGCAGAGATGCAGTGCCTTATACTGTATACAGCACTATGACACATCACAACTTGATACTACCGACTTGTCTATAGAGATGGGGGGGAAATCTGACACAGCATAGCATCATGATATTTAGCAAGGCAATACTGCATTGATACAGGCACCCCAAATGTTGATGTCTTAATATATAAACTGCAAATGCAAATTACATGCAAGAGATCCCTGGTTTGAGACCGGGAAGAAGCACAGACCTAGCCTCAGGTCACAAGCTAGTGTTCTCCTAGTGCTGGTCCCAAGCCCGGATAAATGGGAAGGCTGTGTCAGGAAGGGCATCTGGTGTAAAAATCTGTGCCAAATCAAACATGGAGATCCGTCCGCTGCAGCAACCCCTTGGGAAGTAAGAGAGCAGCTGAAAGTACCTAGAACTAGAATAATCGGTTGCTTTTTCAGTCCACAAATGTATGGACTTCTTTTTGATTTTTTTTTTTTTTTTTAAAACAAGGATGGGACAAAGGAGATGGATACAACACATGGGATTTGCAAGTGTGAGTGTTGTATGAAAGTAAAATACTCTGAATACTATGAACATGAGGACTCATCTCACAAGCCACCACCCTCAGATAACGTTAGCTAAAGACAGCTAAGCTAATGTTAAATCAGTTCAACCGGAAATCCAACCAACACCGGACAGACTTAGCTTGAGAAAACTACCTCCAAATTCAGAGCGAGCTAAGAAAAAAATCACACAATCCATCACCTACTTTACTACTGCATCCATACAACTTTGTGGAAAATGAGGGGTTTTGTTACATGCTAAAGACACAAGTTTGAGTACAGCAGAAAAAGTTGCATTTGAAAAGCGGTGATAAATCGCAATATATATGTTATTGCAATACTCAGCATACTGTAAAATGTTAAGTATTGTGAGTTAAGTGTAACGATATCGTATCGTGGGGTCTCTGGTGATTCTGTATAAAAAACCTCCAACAAAAGTGGCTTAATATACAGTAATTAAGAACTGCCTTTCAGTACACTGCTGAAGTATTTCTACTCACAGATTGTACTTTTTACTTAATTGTATCATCTGTCACTTAAAGCAACTGTTTAGCATTCAAAGTAAAAATATGTGACAGTCCTTGATTCACTTTAATTCTTTACTTCTGAACTGTGTTACTGATACTTTCAGTGTGCATGATATTACATTGCACACTGTATAATAGGGCTGGGAATTTCCCATTAACTCACGATTCATTACCCACAATAATGATACATGATTCTGTTACTCTATGCAGTGCATGACAACCACCCACAATACATTACAATACCAAAAAATACCCCTAAAAAGGTATCTTTAAGCAGGATATATATTTTTAAATCACTGCCTTGTGTTGTCAGTGTGTCATTTTGTATCTGTATTGTAGTTATTACTCAATTTTAATACTGTGCCAATTCATTTAATTCATGAAGTCATGAAGTAGTAATTCAAACAAGACTATGCACTTTCTGAAGAAATTGTGGTGGGATTGTTGCTGCTGCCAGACTTGGTCTGTGGCTTGCAGCTAAAAGGTAAATAGGCTGGCTACAAAAGATGAAGGGAGATAGCATTTGATAGTTACTGTACATCGTAAAAAGTTTAAACACCCCCCACCCCCGCCACACCACCACCACCACCACCACCAAAAAAACCAAAACAAAAAACAAAATAGGAGGTTCCTTTCTTTTTTGCAAAATCTGGCACCTTAAGCATGCTGATAAACTATAACTGAGGGCTTTTATTTTGAAAATATGAGATTGCGTTCATTTTCTAAAATTAACTGGGGGCTTTTATTTTGAAAATTTCACAGCATTAAACTATCTTGATAACATCCAATGAATAACTGAAGCCCTTTTTTTTTTGTTTTTGAAAAAGAGATTTTAAAGAACCCTGTTCAATTCCTGTAACTATCCTGGTGCTTTTATTTTGATAATGACACATAGTTGTCCTCAACAGAATAACGTCCATCCTTCCATTAAGAAATTGAGGACTTTTATTTTGAAAATCTGACGCACACCTGGTCCCTCCAGTTAATCACTGTCAGGATCTGGGACTGTTGTCTGCTGTCTGTTGTCCAGCTGTGTGTGTGTGTGTGTGTGTGTGACAGAGGCAGCTTTAAATTGTGAACGACAGCTTAAATACTTGAAACTGTGATGATTTGCCTTTAAACTGCAGTATGATCTGAACTTGTCTTGGATGACTGCCTGAAAAAAAAATGTTTGTTTCCTGCACTTTATGTCAAGACTGAGAGAGAGAGAGAGGAAATTCAAATCCACCAATCAGAGCGATCAATTTCAAATGAATGACAGGTTAATTGTCAACTGCTTCCACCTGTGTCAGTTAAGCTGAAGTAAAGCTGCGTACACACGGGAAGCGATTCGCTCGTCGCGCATTGCTTTGAAGCTGCCAGCTGGTCGCTTGCGGACATTCCAGGGTCCGGTTGCCTAGGTGACCCTCTAATGTATTTACAACCAGGTCGTATGTCAATCAACGGTATTCTTCACTCTCATTGTAATCTCTTCAGTCGCTCGCCTGAAAGTTTATGGCGGGTCCCACCCACTTCGCATCGCCAGCGGTTTTTTCGGCTGTAGTCGCTAGAAGTCGCCAAATATCATTCACTTTCTATGGTCTCCAGTCGCCATGTTGCTTCCAGTGTGTATGCAGCTTTAATTACCATGGTGATGGCATTCTGTATGACTGAATATAAGCAACTCAAAATTTCTGGGAAATGGGCTTGGCACTCGTCTCGCAAAATTGCTTTTATCCTCCAAACTGTAACTCATATTTACCTGCTTTAAAAAGTGTGAGCGCCCCAAGAAGTTCCTCTACAGATCAGTGGGGGTTTTTTGTGTTCCTTGTGTTAAAAATGTGGTCATGGGAGCAACATAGAAAAATAGGTTATTTCTGTTTTTTTTTTCCTCCCGAAATCCTTGGTCAAATTATAATACGTCAATATGACTTAAATGCCTACAGATCAAAAAGTGTACATCTTTTGGCTTCGAGAAAGACATCATTTGAAAGAAGATGAATTTTCCTATGATCTGGTGGCAAAATGATGCCCGAAGAGTGAAAACTGTTGAGTCATGAAGTAGTAAGTCAAATCAGTGAGTCTGTTTGAAGTGGCTGTATGTTCTAATAGTAATATAAATATCTGGCACCATTGTATTGTTAACTGTATTGCAAGAAAAAGCAGAAATCAGTATGTTAACAACTATGTATCTACTGTACTCTGCTGAAGGACATTTTCAATATGTTGACAGAGTGCTACACTAAAACTTTTTCTGTCGAAATGTTAATCATCTTTCATTAAATATCTGCTGAGTCACATCAGCTGCCTCCTATTTGTTATGAGTTATTACTGCGCTCACAGCTTCTCAGCTACCAGGGAGCCAATACCTGCCCCTGCGTTTGCTCAGTCTGCTTTGTCAGGACGGCGGCTTGTTTGGCTCGAGGGTTGTGCATTTCTCACTTGGCACAAGCAATCCAACCTCAGTGAGCAATTAGGTCGGGTATAAACAAATCTGGAGGTTATTGATAGGGAGACTGGAGACGGATGCTGGTTGAAATGGAAATGATGTGATTAGGATCTAATCTGAGTGTTGATGAGCAGTTTTTCTGTTATTCAGAGGTACAACAAACTGAGGATAAAAGTGGGTTATCTTGTGGGTGTGGGGGTTAATAACTGCAAGTTCATGATGGTGCTCGACTTTGAACGAATCTCTCTAATTTCTGTATGGGCATTTTACTTTTTAAGTTTGTTTAAATTTTTTTTTTTTTTTTGTGAGTCCTCTGAAACAGCCCTGCCAGCTGGTGTGCGTGAGTGAGTCTGTGAACTGTGATTACTGCCCTGCTGCTCCTCAACAACAAGCCTAATGAACTGAAAGGAAAAGCAGCTTATGTGGAAAATAAACTTTACATCACAGTTGTATATGTGCTGTGCTCAAAGGAGACTTCGCGGCTGTGAAAACCATAATTCCTCTGCTTTCCTACAAATTGGTCCTAATAGGTAGCCATTACACAGTAATCATCAACCCTCTATCTGTTGTATGAATTTGCTGTATTAACATGAAGAACTATGTTACTTCACGTTTTAAATTATTTTGTTATAAATCCCATGTTTTCTGTCTGCAAAGCCTAAAGTTACAGCTATCTTTTCCCCTGCAAATAGCCTCCTCATGGCTGCAGTTCAAATCACTAGTACACTCTGCACTTGTCAGTAAAAGAAACAAAACAAAAAGTAACCCCAAGTCTTTCTGTCTCAGAACGGTGACTACTTAGAAAACTATATCTCTAAGTCAGCAAATAACTGTCTTTGTCTCCTGTCAGCCATAACCTGTGGATAAAACTGTGTACATGCTATGTCACCTGGTGCAGTAGCTGTCGGAGGCGATGAAGCTGAGACTCCAGCTGTTTGTTGTGTTCCTCCAAAATGTGCATGCGGGCCTCCAGCCGGCCTTTGTGTTGTCGTAGCAGCTTGGCTTCAGCTAGAAGATCTGCCTCATCGGGATGGGCAGAGGGGCCCTCCGTTTCCCAGGGGCTTCCGGTAGGAGTGCCTCGCTGGCCATGCTGCTCCTTCAGTTGCTCATACTCCCTCTGCAGCATCCTGAATGAAAATCGAGAATAAGGAAGTGAAGAAACAAGAAATGCTTCCAGACACATAAATGAGCATGGCAATTATGTGAAGCATATGCTGTGGCTTTGGCAGTCAAAAAATTTCTAACTCAGCTGAACAGCTGGGAAATTGTTGATAGCTATTATATCCAAAACACCAAATAAGGGCTATATGCTCTCCTGTGTGGTCTTTCCTGTGGTTATTTAAGTAAATGTTAACATTCAAAAACCTTTTTCTGAACCTCCAAAGTGGGGTGCCACACAAAAATACCACACTCATGTTTACCTCTTCTTTCTGTGTGAAATCCTATCCAAAGTGGATAGACAAACATAAAGGACCCCCCCCCCCGCGCCAAATCTGTCGCCTCACTTCCTCCTCACCCTCTCAGTGCAGAACTATAAGCTGCAGTACTTTACTTAAGTTGGCATTTATGAGACCGGCAGTAAAGCACTCGCTCTCTCCCCTCCTTGCTGTCTGCTTACGTATGTGTGTAATCAGTGTTAAATCACTCCAGCCGAGCTACTGGATGTGAAAAAGCATCTCGACAACAATAGATTGTGCAGTCACTTGGTCTCTATACCAACTCCATTTACAAATCAAAACGGGGAAGGAGTTGGCGCACTTGGGGTACGGGAAGTGTGTGTGTGTGTGTCTGTATGCTGTGCACTGGAGTGTGACTGTGCACATGCACTCGAATGACACCAAGAAGCTGTCAATAAATAGCTAGTGTAACAAAGAGACACAGATAAACCCCAGTTTTTACGCATTTTGAAAAATTCACTTTTCATAAAACCCAATCAATAACTTTTAATCAATATCAGCAACATGATTATCCATTTTAATAGGATCAGCCAGTTTTGAAGTATATTCTTCCAGTTTTTCACATCTCTAATGTCCTACCTCTGCTCCTCCTCCAGACGCGCTATGATCCTCTCCAACTCGCCATGCTCTTCCTTCTCCACGGCCTGTAAGATTTGGGCAGGGCTCTGAGGCTGGCTGCAAGGAGAGGCCTCCCCTCCCAATGTCTGGCAGTACTGAAGGATCAGGGCATGCTCATCATCCCTGTGGAAAATGCAGAACTGGTGATGAGGGAAGGAGTACCACAACACATCTTGTCCGTGCTATTCAGTTCAATTCACCTTCTGTTTGGTTAGAGAGGAGCAACTTAATTTTGTTATTTGAAAGAATTATGGTAACTACTTATATCAAATCAGTATGCCTGGAAATGACTTGGAATGAATCCTGGGAAATTACCAAGATACAGTGCTGCTCTACAGAGGCAGACAGCAGCACCTGCAGAAACAGCACTGAGATTAAAGTGTTTTATGCTTGTCCAGTTTGAATATTTTTTAAAATTATTTCAAAAATAACTTCAACTCTACACATTACAAAGGTGCCAAGCCAAACTTCATACATTTCAGCAAAGTCAAAAGCTGAGAGCGCAGTTCCTGCTACTTTGCTAAGCTAGCTGGCTTGAGCAGCTAGGGTTCTTTAAAAATAAAGAAACAAATACTTAAATGGTTAACCTCCTGAGTCCCTGCATCCTCATATGGAGACATTAAACTTTGTTTTTTCTCCACCTTATAGTTCAGTCTGCTCAATAGTGTTTTATACTTTGCTAGGCAATGCTGACTTTATTGTTTTATGCTGTAAAATAAGCCCATTGTGCCCATATGAGAACACACATTTTAAAAAATGTAACAACTATGTAACAAAGCAATGACTTCCTGTTCAAAGAGGAAGGTTAGCTTATATTATTATCAGGTCTAACTAATCACAAATAGCTAGGAGAAATTAAAAATTAATCCCAAACAAGAGCTTGGGTCTCAGGAGGTTAAGGTTTTCAGCCTGAAGAAGGCTGTTAACATTTTTAGCCTTGTTTTATTTATAGCTAACTACTACTACCATTCACTTTATATATAACTCTTGATTTAGTGTTGAAAAATTCCAGTTTTGGGTGAATTTTGGCCAAACTCAGCACAATATGGCACTACGGCCTTTTGGTTTTATACTCCAGTATAACCATGTAGATCACCAAGTAAAAAACTGGCACAATGGCATGGGACAAATAGTGAGGGAGGTGAAATGTCAGAGGATGTTGAAAAGCATGTAGCGGCTAATGCAAACTCTTGTGAGAAACATGAATGGCAGCTTCCAAGCACCCAATCTAAAACAAGGATTGTGTTAGCTGCTGTGTTGATCCTTAGCTACAGTAGGCGTGCCGTGGTGTAAGCTACACAAGCCCCGGTGGAACACAGATGTGTCACTCTTTACCATCAGATAACTGGAATGAGGGAGGGCTGTGAGGAGGTGGAGGTAGCAGAGAGGTCGGCAAGGAGAAATAGCTGCTACTGTGTACCTGTATGTGTGGTTTATCTGTCTTTCTCTTTATGTGCCATCTCAGTGAAATGAAAAGAGGTGGCAAGTCTTGCCAAAGCCCAGCTGTCACCTTTATTCTGAAACACAGCCTGCCTTGAAGCCTAACACCTGACAACCGCATACATACTCACACAAAAAGCTAGACTATTACTTAAAAATCCTTTCTCTGGGTGTCACCTTGTAATGTTAATAAATCACTTTAATGTACCTAAAGGAAGATTTCAGTTTGTAATCAGTCAAGTGTAATCTTATTGCAATACTATACTTGTCAAATTAGTTGGTGAGATGTGAAAACTGCAACGGTGAAACTGATAATCCGACAGGTTGCAACGTTATTTTGGGGAAAACCGAAAGTGGGCTCACCCCAAAATGCTGTTTTTTAATTTATCACTGCATATGAAAAGAGCACATAACAGTAACCAGAGTTTTTGTCTGAAACCTGTACAGTTTGAACATTAACCTGCTTGTACTTGTTGCCACATCTTACTTCTTTTTAACAACTGTGTTCCCAGATCTAAGCAATTAATTTAGTGAGTACAAGATTATTAACATGGATAAGTTTAAAAAGTAAATGCATATAACCTGGTTCATAGGGCACAATACTGTATTTTAGTTGCATTGAAGTCTGTAAGCTGAAAACCCTGAAGTACCCCCCATATGACTCCGTAATATCTGGCGGGTAGTTTCTCTATATACAAGGTGACTTGCTTGTCAGAGGCAGACTATAAAATGACTGCCTAATACTTGGCTATAATGGAAAAGTTAATAAAAGAACTCTGGAGAGCAAGCTGGCAAACTGAAATGTCTCAAGTTTTACATTTCACTCAATGAGTATTCAACAAATATTCAGAATCCTATTATGACCACATGCATAATAACAGAGGTTACCAAAAGGAAGCTTTTTTTTCCCCTTCAGAGATGACAGTAATTATACTATTTCATGACCAAGGTCTGGGCTGAGTGGAAGGCTTATGAAAGGGTGCATAAAATGAGTCTTTCACCTTTTTTTCACATAAAAGAAACAATATACCAAGCCAGTAGCCTTCCATGTACAAAAAGGCTTTTTATCATTAAGGAGCTTGTATCATGAGTTCAGAGCATCCTGTTCTTTAGGAATTCAATTTGGGTCCAGTTCAAACTTCCCCATATTTCACTAGAATTTTAGGCACCAGTGATAAAAGAGACATGAAATAAACTTTCTAAGCAGCGACCGTAATGCTACAAACATTTCTGCGCTCTCCATTAGAGAAGAAAAAAACCCCATTCCAGAGCGTTTTAAAGAAAACAAACTCCTGTAACCAGCAGCTCTTCTTGGCCTCTTCTTTTATACAGTTTCAGTCATTGCTTGAACTTTCATACATTAACTTAACTTTCCAAGTCTTTCTGAAACCTTTTATGTATGGACACAAAGTATCTATAGTTATTCATCAACTTCACTAAAATAATTGAAGGCTGAAGCAGGTGAAACCACAGAGTTATTGAAAAATGGCACAAAAAAAGGTGAAAGAGACGGGAAGTTGACTGTAACGCAAGCTGCTGTTGCAACAAGCAGCAATACACCAGCACACACACACACACACACACACACACATTTTTATGGGTGTGTTGTGACAGGGCAGAGAGACATGACGAAGATAAGGTTACTTTCTATAGAGAAACCTAAAAATTGGTAGTAATGTTGTCTGCTAAGGTCAGGGACTGGGGTCCTGCACAAACTGAGTGACCAATTAGGCAGGTCCCTGACAACTGAAAGCTGCAGCAGGATATTATGGCTGGCAGGAGGAACCCAGAGGACTGCAGGAAGGGGATCATTACGTGTGAAAATGGGGACAACAGGCAGTAGAGCAGTCTCACAGACCACCTGCTCTGAAATCCTGGGAGAAAGAGGAAGTGCAGTGAAAGGACTGGAGGCTTACGCAGCGAGGGGCTGGCTGAAGAGAAAGAGACCCAGAAATTATAAAGATGACAGACGAAGACAGCATCAGTGTGGTAGAAGAAATAAATGTGAATAATAGTGATGAATGCCAAGGCTATTAGCTCACTATCGCTGCAACTTGTAGTGAATATGAGTTCCACGCTTGGTAAGGGGGAAGCATAGGACATGCCTGAAGGGACTTTTAGAGTTCATTCCCTTACAACAATGGTCTCTGGGCTCAATGCCTAGCTGACATATCACAAAGCAAGCAGCTCCTCTCAAGCTGAATACCACGATCAGCTGACTAGACTAAGCTCACAGAGAAACGGTGAGAGACAAAGACAGATGAAAACATAAGAAAGAGGAAAAAGAAAATCAGGAATACCAGAGAAAACAAAGGGAGAGGAAGAAAGATGGTCAGAGGCAACAAATCTTTTATTCTTCTACCCTGGTGACAAACGTCTATAACCTCGATTTCTGCGTGTACAGTCCAGAGACTTCATTTATTAGAGGTCTGCTGTTTATGATGCATGCAGGGCTCTAAAAATCTATTTCAGTGTTTAACGCTGTGCAGTGTTTAATCTGAAGGTTGCCTGGGCCCAAAGGTAAAACATGATTAGACTACAACAGAAACTGATGAAAGGAGGAAAAGAGAAAGAAGGGAGGATCGGGTAGGATGAAAGGTGGTTTAAAAAAGTAAAGGGCTGGATAAATAAAAGGGAGAGGAACAGGAATAAAGGGCAAAATATGAAAGACAAGAGAAAGGGACAGCGCTGGGGGAAAGACTGGAAAGCGAGAGATAACCAAACAATAAAGCCCGGCAACAAAAGGGGAAGTGGAGAGTCTCAGTCCTCAGTGATGTCCTAAGGCATTGATGACAACACTGTGCTTTGGTTGAGGGTCAAAAAAACTCCAAAACTTCCTAATTAAGGATTCCCTTTTACATAAAAGCAATGCAAAACAAAGAGCCACATGTGCATGCACACACATGTACTAATTACTGATATCAATGCACAGCAAGAACTGAGTGCATGAACTGAAAATACCAGCCAAAAGCCAAACATGCATTTAATAGGCAAATGCAGTCATCCATGTTACATTATGCACGTTTTCATAAGCTGCAACTCTGCTGCTTCCTAAAGCAATCGGGATAATTTCTGTGACTGTGTGTCCTTACAAATCACCAGATGGAGTCCAGTGATAGACAAAGAGGCTTGGGTGAAATCAGCTGTAGGCAGAAAAAAAGTAAATCTTACAAAAAAAAAGAAGAGACAATAAAAAAAAAAAAAAAAACTGAAAACCAAAAGCACTGAAAGGAAGGGGAATGAGAGTTAATTCGTAGCTGAGAGGGACATGTGGCTAAGTGGGCTGCTTCACTGTAGTGCTGTCTATAAAACAATGCTGCCTTTATTGAAAATGAGATTTCAAAGTTACTAATGTGCCCAATGGTGTGGAAAACAGTGCTACTAGAAATGCTAAAAATATTCAGTTACAGCTACTGTGAATGACATTCAACTGCAGAACTATAACATTTAAGTGGTCATTTATGACATCTCTATTCTAAAGTATATTTAGGGCAAGTAGGCTAGCTGTAATGATTACAGTATGTTTTTCACATGTACCAATTCCCATCAGAAAAGACTTCAGGATTATTCATCTTACAGTCAAATGTAAGTGGAAACAGACTAAATGTAGGTAATTTTCCCGGGCAATTAGTGATACCATCAGGCGGAAATACATAAAAGTTTATAGCAGGCCCCAATGTTCCCCATTCAGGGCCTGGTTATTTAAAGCACAGTAATAAGTAAAGCAGGCTTTTATTTCATTAAAAATGTATATTACATAAATGCATGTTGTGCTGAACAACATGAGCCTGTTTATGTGGAAACTGGAAGTATGTGGATGATGGTTTTTATGACGCAGCATGCTGATGAATATAAAACCATTCCTCACAAAGATGTATACCAGAAAACATATTAGTTCTGTTGATCTACAGGCATTTACAGTGGGTTCAGAAAGTATTCAGACCCCCTTCACTTTTTTAAATTTTGTTATGTTGCAGCCTGATGCTACAATCCTTTAAATTCATTTTTTTCCCATTAATCTACACTCAGTACACCATAATGACAAACTGAAAACAGAATTTTAGGATTTTTTTGTAAATTCATTAAAAATAAAAAAAAACCTAAAATATTGCATTTACATAAGTATTCAGACCCTTTACTTAGTACTTAGTTGACGCACCTTTGGCAGCAATTGCAGCCTCAAGTTCTTTTGATTATAATTTGCACACCTGGATTGGGGGATTTTCTGCCAATCCTCTCAAACTCAGTCAGGCTGGATGGGGACTGTCGGTGGACAGCCATTTTCAGGTCTCTCCAGAGATGTTTGATAAGTCAGGGCTCTGACTGGGCCACTCTCGGACATTCACAGAGTTGTCCCTAAGCCACTCCTGTGTTGTCTTCGCTGTGTGCTTAGTGTCATTGTCATGTTGGAAGGTGAACCTTTGGCCCAGTCTGAGGTCCTCAGCACTGTGGAACAGGTTTTCATTGAAGATATCTCTGTACTTTGAGGCCAAACAGTTCAATCTTGGTTACATCAGACCAGAGAATCTTGTTCCTCACAGTCTGAGAGTCCTTCAGGTGCTTTTTTACAAACTCCAAGTGGGCTTTCATGTGTTTTGCACTGAGGAGAGGCTTCCATCTATCCACTATGCCATAAAGCCCAGATCGATGGAGGGCTGCAGTGATGGCTGTCCTTATGGAACTTAGTCCCATCTCCACACAGGATGTCTGGAGC
>VUQI01061242.1:12181-33407 GCA_015106735.1 Paratilapia polleni
TCTGATCAACCCTGGGTGGGTAGCCTGGGAGAGGGTGTCTGATGTTGAGACCCGAAACACCTGATTGCCTCAGATTACATCACTCAGGATGTATCCCAGTGTATCTATGAGATGTAATAAAATCCACTTTTAACCATGCAGTTCATACGGCATTAATATGGCACAAGATAGTAACTGCGCTGTGAGCGGGGGTTAGATTCTCTTCAAATATAGCCAAATGAAAAGTAATAATTTTTTACCACAAATCATTTGTAGTAAACAAAGGCAGGGTTAGTAATATTAAATTTACAAAGGAGTACATTCTCTCCTCTTCAGTGCTTGATGCTACCACTTTGAAGCCTGTCCAAGAGTTGAATCAACTGCACTGATTGCCAGTTTTTTGCAAGCTCACAAGGGCCCATTGAAACAGATGGATAGGCATGATTTAAGATGGTCTCAAGTGCCAGAAAAATGATTGGCCAATCAAGTCCATCAGCTTTCCTGCTGCCTCCTGCACAAACTGCTGCTACCGAATCACCCTTATTAAAGCTCTAATGAGTTTGTAGCTTCTCAGTTAAAAAAAAAAAAAGGAATATTTTATTATATGGAGTAGCCCATGAAAATTAACACCGTATCTGATGGTGGACATTTTGGGGGGATTATATAGTATGCCTGTGTACGATCACCGTAACAAGGCTCCCCTCTTGAACCATCTACTCCCTCCATCTCATGTTTGAAATCTCTTATATCTGATAATGGAGGTTGAATACCTGAGCATTTACGGCACAGCACAACCCATCAGTGTATTTTGCTTTGCAGTATCACTACACTGCATGTAATGACACTTAAACGTATTGTATATTACAGGGGTATAAAATGCACAGCTTGAGGTCTCACTTTAGATTAGCGACATGACCTTGTGAGAGCCGGGAAGCTTAAAATGAAAGTGAACAAGTGAGCTGGAGAAAAATATATGAATATAAACTGCAGTTGTTATAGACAGATTAAAGAAGCCGCTGATTAAAAATTGATTTTATCAAATGTTTGCACAGGGCTGCTTGAGAAAGTATCTCAGCTGTAATATTCATCAGTTTTATGATTAACCTCCACGAAGGTTATAAACAGACGCTAGGCTGAGTTAATCACCTGCTGGCTGCAGCTTCACGTATAATGCACAGACCTTTAATAATTGTATCGATCTTCTCATCTAAACCCTGGGCAAAAAAGATAATAAACCTATTTTCCAAAATGTCAAACAATTTCTGTAAAGTTCATTTTTGACCTGGGAAATCAAAGTTTGACAAAACAATCCAAGCTTAACTGGTCTGAACTGCATATTGTGCGTCAAAGAGCTGGACAGTGATCCTTGAATTTGAATTGCTTTAATCATAAACAAATTGATATGATAATAACTGACATGTTAAAGTTCATATTAAAGTGCGACAAAAAAAGTGATGTTGATGAAGACCGTAAACTTTGACACCTTGGGATGGATTTGTAAAGCATTTGAAAGGTCAGGAGTAAACCTTGATTCTTATCTTCAGTGTTGTTTTAATGCTGACTTATTGTCAATGTCATTCACATTGTCTGCCAGCCTTGTTAGAAGTTTCTCAATGGGAGCCAGTGATTTATTGCTCCTGTTAGATTTTAAAGGTTATTGTTTAAAAGGCCCCAATGGCTAGAAAATGGGAGCTGTACTTCTTTCCAGGTTGAGGCTGTTGAAGAAGAAAGGAGGCTGAGGCAATAACATGTGAGAAATAAGGTGTTAGAGGGATAAGACATGGTGCAACAAATAGAAAATAGAATAATTTATGCATGGTATGAGTGTGTGTGTGGAGGGTGGGAGTGTTCAAGGAGGGAGGTTAAATTAGTAGTTATTAAAATAATATGAGAGTTTTTTTGTTTTTTTTCAGCACACACAATAAAATAAACAGGTGTTCATTAGGGTGAATGTGAAGCGAGGCTGGATTATATCTAATTAGCACATCAGAGCCACAGAACCATAACTGAATGGATACATTTAAGCGTAAATCTGCTTTTTTTCACAGTTTAAAGGTTTCAAAGTAAAGTGCGACAAGTATCAGTGGTGCCAGAAACCGGTTTTCAGCAGTTGTTCAAGTATCATTGCCTGCAGTAGTTTTGTTATACGTTAAATGCAGGCACTTATTTACTCATCAAAGCAGCTCTTCACAAGAGAGAGCTGTTAGGAAGGAGCAGATGTTTAATAGGAGTCTAGAGTCATACAGGCTGTTAACAGGAAGTTAATCATTACTACCTCAAATATGTTATCTTCTGATTGCACGCAACATAACTAATAACGATCCTGGTCTACCTCGTTTATCAGCTCCCACTGATATTTCATACAGTACTTCAGGTAAACCTACAAGTATGTCTTCAGTTTCTTTTTTTAGTCACTCTTGCATAATGATAAAGGTACATGTTCCAGCTTTGTAGTCTATTACAGTACTGTTTGCAAAATAATAACGCTTTAATTATTGTCTCTCACCCACTTTTGTCTGTTCATTTTACATTTATAAACCAGACTCCTGCTGGAGCTCCAAACCGCAGCCTTGAATGTGAGCTGTTAAAATAAAAGAGTCAAATTAAATGATAAACAGAGGAAATAAAAGATTTAAGCAAATTACAACCTTGAATGAACTATTGAAGAACAGTGAAGCAAAAGAGAAGGGCGGCATGTTTAAGCGCTTTTGTGTGCAAGTGGGGGAAAAAGAAGTTGAAGGGAAGCGGTGCTGCTCATGTACAGACAGATAAACAGGATGTAAGGGCATGACTGGAAATTGAATTTTCTATTGATTGGTGTCAGGCCATGAGCTATAAACTTTCCCTTAGTTAGAAATGAAATCAATAGGTAATTAGTTTCTTGCTGAAATGACCAAGCCCCCCGTGTTTTTGCGTTAGTAACCCAAACACTATCTCTTTACATTCTTTATGTATCCGGGCTGAACCTGTCGATGTGGAAGATTTTACGGGCGGATTGTTGAGGGAATATATTCAGTCACTTTCTTGTTGCAAGTAAGATGAAAAGATTACCACATTTATGTTGAATATGAAGCTTAAAAAACAGCTACAGAGGTGACAAGAAAAAAGGATTTAAAAGACTTCAGTGTTGGTTGATACAACTAAATAAAATCAATCATTAACAAAAATGTAAGGAGCTTCAAAAGTCACAAATTGAAGTGAACATTTTGGAATAAAACCAAGTTTTTCCATTCTTTTCCTGCAAACAGTGCCTGGAGGCAGCCTCGTTACTGATAATTAAGGTGTTCACTACCAGTATGATCATCTGATTGATTATATTTCTTATCCTGTTGGGCATAAGAGAGCACTTATGAAGTTTCCTTTAAAATCCAATAAAAAATTTAAATAATCTTCATAGGCCTTTGTAAAATAAATATTGTCAAAAGCCTCAATAGATAATGCTGGTGGTGTTTTTATTATAACAGCCTTGTACCTGCAGGTGCATCTGTTTAAAAATTGTCTATATAGGCGGATTATCTTTCTGGAGCCTCACATCCTCCAGCTGTGCCTTTCTCACTGCCTCATTCTTCAGAACTCTCCCTCGGCCTCACCGGCACTTCTCTTTGTGGCCGCCTGGTGTTTTTTGCCTGCTCTGTGATGCACAGAGACAGATTTCACCTGGCACGACATAAACCAGACAGATTAACTCCCCCCTTTTTTTTATCATCCCGTACATCAGTGCGCAGTGGGTTTTCTCTCTTTTTGTAAAGATCAGATTCAGGCACTGATGGGTGATAGCGCTGATAATTTTCGCCACACGGGACCACGGCTGGGATCACAGGAAACAAGACTGCCTGTTGATTGATACAGTATTTATTTCGTGTTTCGTGTTCACATGACTGTACTCTCTGTCCTAAACTGCCCTTTGTTCTGCATGTGTTTTGTTTCTCAGGCGGGAAGCCCAACTTCAGTCAACGCTCCATGCAGTTTTTCAAGGACGTCAGTTTCCCCGTCTAGCCAGGACATCTGCAGGTATTCTTCAGTTTCAATTCATGCCAGTGAATTAGTGATATGTGTCCAGAGTGATATGAATACCTGCAGAGAATAAATTGACTTCATTTATCAGTCTATCAGTGAAGAATTTGCTTATCAGTGGGTGATGTTGGCTTACCCTTTACCCTTGAGTAGTACACTATCACTGTGGGGAGAAGCCTTAGTTGCATGCAGGCTGCTGTTAAATGGATTTTATAGTAATATGAATGATCCACTTTTTATATCATATTTTTCAAATTCATTTATTTTTAAATGCATGATGTCTTTTCCATTTCTCTTTTTTGTCTTTCCATGTACCTTCTCCTGTTGTCCTTTACCGCTGTCGTCTGTTACGTGCTCCTTTTCTCACACACACACACACACACACTTTCACATCATCAGTCAGGATCAGGACACTCAGAAGCAGACAGCAGTGGTTCTTTTGAGTTCTAAGGGTAAAACCCATCAAGGTTCAGGAGGTGTTTCAGTGACCACCCTCTGTGCAGACATCCTGCCTGCTTCCAAACTTGCCAAACAGCGAGACTGGCTCTCTCTGCTACGTCCATCCTCAGTCAACATCCATCCCACAAGCTCGCTCAGGTTTTCGGTGTCTCTTAATGACATGGGTCAGCGCGTGGACAGTCTTTGCCGCGGTCTGCATTTTATAGACCGCACATGCTCTGAGGGAGAGTTGGAGCTGAAGCCCGAGCCCACTCATCTTCTCGGCTCGGATCGAAGGGCGCACACACTCAACGGCAAGCTGGCTGCAGCACCCACACACCAGAGCTCAAATCCTGGCTTCTCAATACGCACCCAGCCCCACCTCGTTCCCTCCTTTACCAACAACTACAAATACATGTTGGGCATAGCTCCCACCAGTTGTCTCCCATCTGATCATGCTGTCCTCACCCCTCCTCTTTCCAACACCCACCTCCACCCTCATCACTCCCCAAGTTCCAGTTTCCTCCGTATCCTCCTTCCCTTTTCTCATTCCTCTACATCGGCCAGCCTGCAATGCTCAGACCTGGGCAGCTACACCTCCCATCTTCACATCAAGTCCTCTAGCGCCCTGCTGGAAGGTAGTGAGTCAGGCTTCCCCCCTGAGGATCTACTAGGAGATGACGATGTGTTTGAGGAGGACCAGCCCAGTCCATCTTCAAAGGGAACAAGCCAACTGGCAACTCCAAAAACGGTGTCTGTGGCTGGGTCAGGTGGTCTTCTAGCTCCAGTGTGCTATATGGATGAAGACGGCGACCTGGACTGCTGTTCGTCCCCTTTGTCAGAGAAAACGGGGCCCCTGTCACCCTATTCGCTATCTGGGGATTGCTGCAGGTGGGTGACTGTCTGGATGGTGTAATCCACACCCACCCTTCCTGTGACTTGGTAAAGCTCAGACCACCCCTGTGCCGTTACGTGGCAGTGAACCCCAGAGCCCTGTGGAGTAGTGGAGAGCTTCTCATCCCGTAGCTTAGCTACCCAACAAATATCTCATAGCAGTATTTGTCCTCTAAATCCCTGCTCAGAGTGGAACTGTTACTCAGAGGAACCTGGCACGTAGATGTTTTAATTTACACACACCACAACACTGTCCACCTCCTCAGTTCTCCATTTCAACCCTTTTGTGTGTGTCTAGAACACAAATGTGCTGTAAAGTAATTTCCATCTAATTTCACTTCACTGTTATCTCAGTGCTCTGCCATGTTTTTCATTGTGCTGTCAAGCTGTGTTTTTAAAATAATTTTTCTTTTGCACTAGATCGATGAGGCAGTAAAGTGTCTTACATAGGCTGCAAAAACTGTGATTGATTTTGCTCATAAGCTTGAGGCTTTGCAGTAGGAATAGAGGGCAATGGCAATGTTGTGGAATTGATAGAAGGGCAGAGGTTAGGGCAGAAAATTTAATAGCACTGAGAAACGGAACATATGTCTGAGAAATAGTGGAATAGTGAACAGTAAATGGCACTGAACCAGTGTCTGGGTCCACCAGCAGTCTTTTGTCACATGACATACTGTATGCTGTCTTATTGGCAGAGCCAGATCATGTTAAGACACATTGAGAGTAATTTTATTACAGACCTGGTCACAGCTGCAAGGCCCCTGCAGATGAGTAAATCTTACTTGTTCCCAAGAACAGGAATTTTGAGCATTAACTCCTGCTGTCGATACAAAGTGTGGCAGCAGTTCACTGGATTAATGAGATCTAACAGAATTTGAATTATATATGACTGTGTTTGTTTGTCACCTGAGCTCTGGTCTGTGCATTTAATGCTTTCCAGATTATACGTTTAACGCGTCAGCTGTGGGCTGATGGAGAAACACAAGCTTAGAAGTAGCAAAGTGAGGGCCAGAGATCAAAAGGCAGATTATTGTCTTCAAATAGCCTGTGTAGTCTGTCTGCACGCACACACACACACACATGCGCACACAAACGTTATGCCAGTTCTCTGTCAGGTGGCTTGAAGCGTGAGCTCAACCCTGATACTAACCTCACCTATGAAAAGTATGTGTGAGTGGTTGTTTTTCCACAGGGGACTACCGGGTGAATTATTAGCCAGCTCTTTTATTGACAACAGTTCAGACAGTAATGGTTGGAAGTCAAATAAATCTGTGGATAAGATAAGGGGACTTGCTTCACTTCCTCATCAGAAATGTCACCAAACCTAGTGAAAACACTAGGTTTGGTTTAAACACCCATTATATCTAGGGTTTCTCACTTAAATGCATTACAAATGGACTGGACTTCCTTCACCATAAAATGTTTCATGAGCTTATTTCTTTTGAATAATTTAAACAATAATTTGCATTGATTGCATTTCTATGTTTATTGGCACAGCATCAGTGCCGGAGCATATAGACTGGATGGGCAGTCAACCTTGACAAGGGAGCATTTGGCTCAACAACTCACTTTGCTGTTTCATTTAAAAAAAAAAAAAAAGCTATGTTCACAAAACAGAAGTTGTTAAGATGCACAGTATTTTAAAAGGAAAAAAAAACATTACCTCAAGACTCAGTCCTGTATAATTATAATCTATACACTGGGCCACCTTTACAGGTCCACAAAAAAATTCATAAAAGCATAAACAACCAACTTTAAACCACATCATGAATCTATATGCATAATTACAACCATACATGCATAGTACGCTCACAGAGAAATGTAGCCACAGTTGCAAAGTGGAAAAATATCTGTTTTTGATGGCGTAGTTTACAAAACGAGAGGCGTTTTCTCTTGGTGCAGATTTATGAATGGGTCACCAACTGTGAGCATAAAATACCCTCAACACATTTCCATTTGTTTTGGCATATGGGGGATATTTCACAAAGTCTGACTTGCATAGGCCCATATGCTCCCAAATCAGTGTCCTCCTCAGTCATGCTGCCATGATTGCTGCAGATGCACCAAGGTACCAGAGCTTATATTGGCCTTATTTTTTTCTTTAAGCCACAACCAATCTCTTAAGTAAACTGCAGTGATCAGTCAATTTTATATTCTCTCCAGTTCTTATTTGGCTTCTTCTCCTCTTGGATACTTAATACATATGCATTACTGCTCTCCTCAAGCATGTTTGACATGACTGCAATGACTTGCAAGTCTTTTAAAACCTATATATAATTAAAAATAGCATTACACATTTTTCTAGTCATTTGCTGCCAGTGTCCCAACATTTTTCAAACATGGTTTTGAAATCCACATTTGAAAATGAGAATTTATTATTTTAATTTCAGTTATAACATTATAATTTTTACTTGTTCTACAATCAAATAGAGGGTTTAAACGATTCATTTTTTATATACACCAGATCCAAAAAACATTGGTCTGTAGAGGCATCACAGGGTACCTTTAAGCTTTTACTGACAGTATAAAACAGCTAGAGTCTGTGTAATTCCTTAACCTTCCTCCAACAGTTAAGTGTCTCCTCAGCAGATTTAATATTCTCTTTGAAGGCAAGCATGGCCATGCAAAGACAGACAAGTAACCTCTTAAAATGTTTAGACACAAGGAAGAAGGGGAAAAAAGAGATGGCGTACAGTGCTGCTACCACTAATTGATCACTGATCAGCATGTTTCTGGCAGTGCTTAAACTGTGCAGACTGAAAAGAGTGAGATGCCACACATATCTTCCACATGAAAATCTGTTAAGCAGAAAAGAAAAAGAAAACAGATTAGCAGTGTTGAAATTCGTTTTGAAAATACAGACACAAACATTTCAGGATGAGGGCAGAATGTGGTATAGCTCAAGGGGGGGGGGAATCTTTAGGCAACATGTCGAGGGAGTGCAGAGTGCAAAGACTGGCTGCGTGCCACCACAGAAAATTATGAGGAAGTAAGAAAAAAGGGAACAGGAAGAAAATGAATGCCTCAACAGGCATTCAAGCTTGTTTCCTTCTCAGCTTCTGGGGCTTGTGTTTTCCTGACTCGGTTTGCTTCTCACATTTTAATGTTGACATTCTCGTACAGCGCTTCTGCCACCTTAAAATTACCGTCAAACAGGGTGTGTTTTGGCTGCTCAAGTGATGCAAATTAAATTTTAACTTCCCACGCCTAAAAGGGCACAGAATGTGCTGCTGCTGACAAGAAGTTAATTTAGCTGCAAATTTGCACCATGGTGTGGGGCTATTATGTTAATCTGTTTCAGTACGTGGACGTGTATCATGTTAAATGACAAAGGTGAATTTTGGGCACTTTATTTGTGATATTTCGATCTTTAAAGCAATTTATATGCAATTCAATCAGTTACGATCAGGTGTAGCCTCCCTGAAATTTAGCAAAAACCCAATTTTCTCGGTGGAAGATTCCTCCATCCTCTTCCACTCATGTTTACTGATCACTGTATTTCCAGCATGGCTCCATGCGGAGGTGTTGGGATTTGTTCTGTGGTTATCTCCTCCTACATAAAAAGAATCCACATCAGCATTAGAAAAATTTGTCAGATCTGCTCATTTCAGCAAGCAGAAATCGTTGATATAAGCACCAAAATGGTCCACTTCCTCAGGCTTTTTTTTTTTTTTTTTTTATTGAAAAAGGAATACAGTATGCGTGGGATGAGAATCCGCAGTTCATCATCTTGTTATGCATGGAAACGAACACAAACAAAGCAGTCTATCCATGATCAAATTTTAAAAAAAATCCTCCTCCTAGCGATGTTAATCGTGTCTTGTCTCCTTTAAATCCCTCAGTCCTTATTCCACTTCTTCCACCTCCTCTACTTGAGAACCTTTGGAATGACCTATTTTTATCCACCTTTGTTCACTTTGTCTTTTAATCTTGTAACGCTTTGGCCAGTTCAGTGAATTCTAGTAATAGACATTATCTTGTTCACTCACTTTCTAACATGTGTGAACACATGTGAGAGGCAGGTCTTCTTATCCTTCCCTGAACCAGGATAAAGACAATCCCATCTGAACACCCAGCTCCCTCCTCCTCCTCCTCCTCCTCCTTCTCTTTTCCATGCTTTGTTTGCTTGAATCTTCCTCCCCATAGAAAGTTGCCACTGCTCCTTGCAACCCACTCGGGAAAACACCAGAGAAGGCGTTGCTGGTTTATGCATCTTACTGCCTGTGAAATTCAGTAGAAAAATTGGATTTGAAAAATAGATTGATAGACCATGCGCCTTCCTTTGTGTATTTTGTATCCATTTAAAGCATCATTTGCTCTTTATACTACACTACATCATCTTTAACTCCCTTTCTAATCACTCTGGTAGTCTACCCAAATACATCAGTCTGACATTTAATCAATGCTGCATTGTGGTATAACAAGCAGCAGCTGATTTTGCAACTTATTGCTTATTCACTGAGGACTCTGATCTAAAAAAAAAAAAAACACAACAAGGTCAATGTCCTGACATTGAATTCTGAGATCATAATGATTTTCTGCTTTCTGAAGTGAGGCGTGGGTGTGATAAAGACATGAACTGGAGGTAATTCGATGTTCTAATAACCTTCTCAAACCCCTCACTTTGTCCCCTCACCATTGAAACTGGCAAATTCTGACTAACGTACAGGTTAAAGTGCACACAGTCCTGTCAATCTGCTTTACGCTGAGTGGAAAGACTTGGACAAATACACTCCTCCTTAAGTGTGGTTGGCTAATAGAGCAGACCAACATCCTCCATCCTGTCAGACGGCGTGATCTTGAAAAGGAGTGGTGGACTGCTTCAGTCTTGTATTGGAGAAGTGATTGGTTCCTCTCACTGACAACAGCCTGTCCAGCAGTCATTAGAGGCAAGAGACACCTAATCGAATGTTCCAGCTGTCAGTATCTGTACTCAAGACTTTCCAAGCATCTACAGGGCCTGGACACAGTATTACCTGTTAAAATGAATACAGTTACATACTGTATTATTTCAGCAAATGCCATGTTACTGAGGTTATTTTTAGGCCAACATTTGTGGTGTTTAAAAATACAACAGCTCCAAGGTACTCTCTTTTAAATAAAAATTAAAAATACTCATGCATTTCAGCATACAAGCCTTCATCAGGGAGTTGAACAGAATTTGTATTGCAGTGATGCACAACCAGATATATTTGCCATTGGACTGTATATGTACAAGGAGTGATTGAGGAGTAGTCCGACTATTTGAAAAAGTTCACACATAACTTTTATTAGTTCTTATTGAGACTGAAACTCCCACTGCTGTACAACTGCAGAGTGAAATTAGATTAGCTTTTATTTATTTATTTATTTATTTTGAGCCGAAACACAAAAATGCAGGAGATTATTTTCTGAAAATGTTGTTTGGATTTGCAAATGAATCAAATTAGTTTGTCTTGATTGAGTTTACTCATGTGGGACATGCATTGTCTGTTGTGACAAGGGTGTTAATTTTTTTCTCTGTTTGTGAAATTGTATTCTCACCTGCCATGTTTTCCTAAAGCTGTGGTAGGTGTGGAAAAATTACAGTTGCATACTGTGCTATGAGTAATGCTACTAGAGAATACTGCAGCTTTGCTGACATACAGTCTTATATTACAGAACTCAAGTTTTCTCACATTTGGAGGAATGTGTGTTTGCTTCGCCTGCCAACTTTTCACTTTTTGATCTTTCTCCCATCTTGCTCCTGTTACAGCTGTCTTGCCTGTAGCTTAGTGTTGACTGTATTCTCTGCCTCCCGCAGGATTTGTCACTGTGAAGGGGATGATGAGAGTCCTCTGATCACACCATGCCACTGCACGGGGAGTTTGCGCTTTGTCCACCAAGCCTGTCTACAGCAGTGGATCAAGAGCTCTGACACTCGTTGCTGTGAGCTCTGTAAATATGAGTTCATCATGGAGACTAAACTCAAACCACTGCGCAAGGTAAGACAGTTTGGACGTGTGCATATTTGTCTGTTCATTAGTTCAGCCTCAGTTAGTAAAGTCAGGGTCTAGTTGCAGCTCTGCTTCCAAGTGTCCCAACTTGGCTCACATCACTCCTTTGTTATGAAGCAAAAATGCCAAAAACTATCTCCAATCTGTCGCACAAGAAACTGTTTTCATAAGCAAACCACTTGTTAGGGTGGTTGTGATTCCTTTCAGTGGTTTAGAGGCAGTCCACGTTCCTGAAAGGCTCTTATCAATCACTGTGGCCTGAAGATAGCAGGACACTCTAATTAAAATTCCTCCACCCTTCATTAGCTGCACAAAAGGCCTTAAACAAATGCTTCACTGTTAATAGCTTCTGAATCCCATGGGTGAATATTGAAGTTGTTCATGTGTGAGTGCACAAGGAGATGAGAGGCGAATGTTATTGTCAGTATGAAAGTTTTTATTAAAGAGTGCTTGGTTTCATGTTGTTCGGCAACACCCGCATCTCATTAAAGTGACCCTGTAATTATTCATCACTGAATTCATTATAATGCATTTCAATGTTCGGAAAACCTACACAGCTTATTTAGAAAGCTATCTGATAGTACAGAAATTGTATTTTGTGTTTCATTGGATGCATGGATTTCATTGCACTGGATGTTGGTGACAGTAGCTGAATGATATCTATCAAATATTTAGCTCAAACTCTGAGCTGCTCGAGAAAATGGCAGTGGGAGCCACCATTTTAATTGCTTTATGCTACAAACGCACCTGGGAAAACAGTGGTTGGAGACAAAACCAAATTATTGCGACCGTGTGCAATGAACTTGCCTTTGAAATGGTTGCTTCAAAGACAGGGACCAGGTCTGCAGTCAGTTGCTGTCTTCAAACTGACTTTGGTGCATCAAGATGTCTTTAAAATGGCAATAAGACAGAGTCAACCTGCTGTCAGTTTGCAACTGAATACCTGTGATAAATCAGCGAAAATCGCATCTGTTGCTGTCTGCATACACAGAAATTCACACGAACTACTTTCAGAGTCCAGCCGGAACCGAAACAGAAATTCATCCCCAAATAGTGACCTTGTTGCTGCAGAATTTAACTGCAAAATACAATAGGCACTTGGCAACCTTGCCTTTATATAGGAATATAACCAGTCTGAGAGTGATTGCAGTCAGTCCAATTCATTGTTTGGAGACGGGTTGCCTCCCATCAGGCGACCTGTGCAGTCGTCTTCCGATTAAAAAGTGGTCACCGAGAGCTCGAGGGTGTTGCACACTCAACCTCCGGGCGACCAGTTGTTCCTTGTCACAAGGAGACTGCCTTCCTCTTTTTACTCTAGTGTGACTGAGCCATTAAGTGTTTGAAACATAAACTGAATATAAAAGAAGCCACCTTGATCTCCCATTGGATTTTGGCATTTTTAAGCCTCGTCATTGCTGTGCAAACCTGGTGAGCAGGCTGCATTCATATACCGTGAGGGTGCATTGCAGAGATGCACACCTGCTAATTAGTGCTAAATAACAGACAAATAAATTTAAAAAAAGCAGGCTTTGTAGCAGGCTGGAAACATGTTTTTATGGCTGAAGTTTGGCATTTTAACTTGGGAGTTTATGGGACTGGCCTGCTTTGGAGCCAGCTTCAAGTGGCCGTTAGAAGAACTTCCATGTTGGCTTCATTTTTGAGCCATGGAGGTTGCTGCTTAATTTGAAAACATTTCTTTTTTGTGTGTGTGAATATGCTCAAACGTCTTCCATCTTCGGCAGTGGGAGAAACTACAGATGACAGCGAGTGAGAGAAGGAAGATCATGTGTTCAGTCACCTTCCACGTCATCGCCATCACCTGCGTGGTGTGGTCCCTCTACGTTCTCATCGACAGAACAGCAGAGGAAATCAAATCAGGTCAGCACCGACTAACACACACAAACATACACTCAAGCAATAATGCAACATCACTGTCTATGGTAGATGTTGTGCTGTCTGTTATCTATTCATCCACAATGTTGCATAATCTCAAAGTCGTGAGCAGCATTTAGTAACAAATGGGTATAACTGTAGAGTTATGTCAGTGGTATGATTACCATCAGTGTAAAATATGCCCGAAAACTGTGGGAGTAACTGACAGGCAGAAACTTGATGGAAATCAAACTTACAGCTGAGACCGAATAAATGTCTAGAAGAGTTTACTCTGTGCTTTAAGTGCATTTCAGTCCACTTTGATTCCAGAGCTATAGTTAAATATTCATCTCAATCTTACTTACTTTGAGACTTTTAGAGATTGTTTTAGCAAAGTGAGGCGATTTTTAATTCATTCAAGCTTTGCGTGCTGAAGGTCACTTTGTGGTTAATCTGACTGTTAATGAAAAAGTGTAGTCAGCAAAAGAACCTCACAGGGACAGTGTGTGCTAAGTCTGGAAATTTTTTATGACCCTGTGCTTGTATGTGTTTGTGCGTGTGGGTTATCAGCATGTATGTGTGCAGCTAAAAATTATGTGATGCGGGTGGTATGACAGCTATGTGACAGCAGCGGTTATTATCAGTTTGGCACATGCGTATTTGTGGCAAAGACAGCTGACTACACATCAGGCTCCATAATTTATGTTATTGAAGTAGTTTAAAGGACTACTCTGATGTTTTTGGAAATATATTTACTTTATTTTTGAGAGTTAGATATAAACTGTACATAAAAGATGGACATATCCATTATGACATCATTGATTGGTTAGTGAAGTCCCATCTTAAAGCCTGAAGCTGAGTGTTTTGTCCAATGGCCTCTTGTAATTTTGAAACTGGACATGATGAGCAAAGGGTGGCTCTGACTCAGAAATCAAGGTTCAGTCATAAGGTTGCCACACCCTAAATCATACCCTGCTTTATTATCCTTTTTTGATGATACTGGGCAAGATCATTTTCAAAACGAACATCACGTTGTATTTAATAAGAGTTAAAACAAGCAACTGAGATCATAAACTCATAAGGAAAGGGTTTAATGAAGCTACAGATCAAGGGAGAAGTAGGGTGATTTTCTCATAGACTTCTACACAGTCACAGTAACTTCTATACAGTAACTTCTTTTTGCAAGTACAGGAGACACGCCCTGCTGGTCATTAGAAAGACTGCACTTGTGCATTGGCCTTACTTTTCAGAGCTGGATGCTACATCAATTTTTTTCATACTATTACATGCCCATGCTACAGTATTGTTTTGCCTCTTTGTGCTGTTGTTGGTGAAATGAGAGTGATTTGATGTGTTTATAAAGTTTTCTAAGTGCATAACTGCTAAAAAATGGGTGATTTTAGCCCATTGCTAAGTGGTTGCTTGGCAACATAATATATCATGTATAATTAAATTTTTGTGAATATAAATGAGATTTTATTGTCATGAAATAAAAATGATAGGCTGTTTTCATAATGTGTTATAGGTGCATAAAGGCTAAAAACAGGTCATTTTAGCCCATTGCTAGGTGGTTGCCAGACATCATAATATCTGATATAAATAAGAACCTTCAGGGGCCTTAGATGTACATGTGTGCCAAGTTTGGTTGCTCAACTCCTGATCATGTAGGAGTTGGCAGCCAAAGAAACAGACTCTTGTGTATTATAGTAAGATACAGTCATCTTTTATATACAGTCTATAGAATTAGATAAAAAGATCAGTATCATTTTGACATATCAGACTGGAAACAGCTAGCATGGCTCTGTCCAAATTTAAATAAAATGAGCCTGATATGCACTTTTAGTTAAGGAGCACGAAAAAAGTGTAAAGTGCTGGGCACAGTAAATTTTGGGGACTTGTGGTCACCGTTCAGTTCTCAGGCAAGCTAGAAATGGATCATTGTTCAGAACACATTGAAATGATAACTAAATAAGTGAGTTTGTGTTGCTGATAGATTGATTTTTGTTACTTTTGGGCAAAGCTAACTGGCCCCTCTTGCTTTCAGTCTTTGTGATTGTTTTTTGTAGCTTACAGACATGAGAGGTATCGATCTCCTCATGAAATACCATTCCTTCAAGGTGGGCAGTTTGCTGACCCCAGAGTTTGTTTGCATTTTTCTATTTATTGAAAAAGATGTCCGTTTTCTCCCATCACAGTATTTCAGATTTTGCCTCTAGCTTTTTCCAGTTTTATGTGTGTGCCAAACTGGAACCTGCTGCTGACCACAGTAAAAATATCCAATAAGTGGGGCTTTATGGTTTTTCATTCAAATCTCAGAATAAGAAGAAAATAAAACTGGGCTCCCTGAGATGCTTCTTGCAACCATCCAAAGTGGACAGTGGCACTTAGTTGTGGAAAGATTGACACTGCCATATTGGGCTCCCACCATCAGGGCTAAAAATGGAGGATGCTCCTGTAATGATGAGTTGGTGTAGCATCAGCTGGCACTACCTCTGCTGCTACTCATCCCTCCCTGGCATATTTGGCACTTTTGAAACTGTGTACAGATGGAAGAGCAGGCTGTGCCTGTTAAGCCCAACCTGATGATTCAGACTTGTTAGAGTCCCTGAGGGCTGTCAGGTCCAGTCACCATGGTGATGCCAAATAGTCCTGCTTGTCGACTTCCAAGTCTCACAGAACCACGGATATGTTTTTTTCTCTAGATTTCTCAAGATAACAGGAGAGATAGATGAAATATAATTTGTTGTCCATTTTTGTTTGTGAAACAGACTTGATGTTTGATTGCATGATGAATTACATCTTAAATTGTGCAAATGTAATATTTTACATCATTTTAAATTTCTGCACTTTGCCTTTTCTTTCAATCTGTTTGTGTGTCTTTTGTAATACATCATACATACACTCTCTTTACCCATGCAGCCGGAAGAATCCCAGGTAAACATTTCAACTTTGACCTTTTGACTTTCAAATTGTGTTTTTCCCCATCAGCCTTTTCTGTTTCCAGTCCTTTTTCAGCTACTCTTTACACTTTCTCTTTCCTTCCCTGTTTTCCCTTGATTTCAGAGTAGAAATAATAGTTCTTCACGCTTTAAGGCTGGTTATATTCACACCACCTCCCTGAATGTTTCCGCCTAATGAACACAGACAGACAGAGCTGAGAAACATGCTGTGATTTATTTTCTCTGGTATACTTTGTGGCTGAGGGCTTTGATTAAAACGAACCTCACTGACATATTCTCACACAACAAATGACACATTAATCTCTTCTCATAATGTTAGATAGAAAGCGCCTGACATCTCTGTCCAGCGTAGTTAATACCACACTGATTATATTATGTTTGCCTTCTTTGAATTGGCATTCCTCACATCGTATGAGGCATTTTTATATCTTAAACCAGCTGTGTTATGGTAGCCAACATGAAGAAACCGATGGGTTTCAGGCATTTTCTGAATACTTTTACTGCCTCTTAGTATTTCTTTTAGATAATACTGAGCCTTATTACAAATATTTATATATCCCAAAAATTGTATTTCTTTTCACCTCTTCCTTGGTTTCTGCTGTTTGCAGGAATACTGTAATTGCCCCAGGAGTCATGAAAATATCTTTGTACTTTGTACTTTGCCTAATTAACTACAAATCACATACTCCACACTACTGCTAAGCATTTTGCACAGACAGCTGCACCTTTTTTGGGGTGTTTTCACTCTTAAGAGTCATTTGTTTCTTTTTGTTAAGTATCGTTACTTTCTCTGGGCATTTTGTGCCTTTTATTAAACAAAAGTGTGAAAAGAGAGAAAGGTGGTAAATGGCATGCACCAAAGGTTTCCAGCCTATCATGAGCTAGAAATGTTATGCTTTGGTTTATGGTTAACACCACAGCCACCAGGGTGCCACCATTTAATTCCTTTTGTTCTTTGCTAGTCTAATTGGGCAATTACAAAATGAACACCAGGTCTGAGTTTATTGGAGTTTTTTAATTGAACTGAAATGTGTAAAAATGTGAAATGTCTGTACTGTTATAGGGATGGACAATATGGAAAAACTCTGTAACTTTAGATCACTGTACTGATGTATATGATGTAGAGCATTTTCTTAAAATAAAATCAGCTGAGAGATGTGTTTATAGGTGGCAGAACCAGTTAGGAATTTCAGTTAATTGTCCAATTGAGTGACTTATATTTTAAGAACATTTTGGGTCTGTGTTTCCTCAGTTCTTGAATATTTAAGTATCTGCTCTGCTTAAAAAAAAAAATTAAGGGAACACTTGATGATCACAGTATAGCACAAAGTCAGTTAAACTTCACTTGACAGAATATCAATCTGTCTGGTTAAGAAGCATAAACCATTGTGAATCCATTTCACCTGCTTTGGTGCAAAAATAAAAATAAAAAGTGACAACAGGTGCAAGAGGCTACAACAAGACAACCCCCAAAAAGGGGAATTGTTTTGCAGGTGGTGGCCACAGACCATTGCGCTCTCCTTATCCCTCCTGACTCTTTTTGCTTTGCTTTTGCATTTACTTTTAGTTTTGCTTTTTGCTAGTGTCCTTGTTACCACTGGCAGCATGAGATGGTACCTGCAGCCCATTCAGGTTGCACAGGTAGTCCAGCTCCTACAGGATGGCACATCCATACATGCTGTGTCTCCCAGCACAGTCTCACAATGGAAGAGATACCAGGAGACAGGCCATTATATGAGGAGAGCTGGACAGGGCCCTAGAAGGGCTTCAGCCCTGCAGCCGGACTGCTATCTGCTCCTTTGTATGAGGAGGAGCAGCAGGAGGAGCACTGCCAGAGACCTACAAAGTGACCACCAGTGGGCAGTGTTCCCTTAATGTTTTTGAGCAGTGTAAATTAATGCAGCCCACAGTAAATGAATACATCAAGAAATATTAAAGTATCAGCTACCACAGTACAAACAATATGGCAAAATCTGACAAGACAAATTAATATTTAGCTAATTTTTATTTATTTTTTTATTCCATCTCATGGCCCATCCATATCGCGTTGCCACAGAGATAAGAGAATAATGCTCACTATTTCATGCACCTCTCCATGCTCAGGAATTTGACTTTAATCCTGTACAAATGTGAGTTTAAAAAAAAAAAACACAACTAGATCAGTACCATGAAGAGTATGCTGGAAAATTCTCTGCAGTGATATAAGATATACATTCATAAGGGTAACCATCTTATTTGAAAAAATACAGCACACTGCATAATTTGTAGTAATAGTGTCCATTTGTCTCGCATACATTCATATGCATAGCTTCCCAAAACGCATATCCTCACTGTTAATGTATGTTGTAGTTCAAGGCTGATCTGTTGAATGATTCGCTGAAACATCCGATGAATTTGCAGCAGCTTATCAAGCCGTCCTTCTCACTGTGTTTTTATACACTTGAGCATACATAAAGTACATCTGCTATACTTTGTTTTGTTCCTTTACTGTTTTTGCAGTCTGCTCTGTGTTTCACTTGTGCACGTTTCTTTTTTTTTTGTCTGTTCTCCATTCCTCAGGAATCCTGGAATGGCCTTTTTGGACCAAGCTTGTGGTGGTGGCCATCGGCTTTACAGGTGGACTGGTTTTCATGTACGTCCAGTGTAAAGTCTACATCCATCTATGGAGGAGACTCAAGGCGTATAACCGTGTCATATATGTGCAGAACCGGCCAGACACATATAAAAAGTATCCACCGGAGAAGCCCCCTCTCATGGAGCCGAGTCTGGAGAACAAGGAGGCTCTGGCCCCCACCCAGTCAGACACAAACTCCTCCCAGTACACAGAGACAGAGGACTACAGTATGGAGGTGCTTCATGTCTGACACCGGAGTCCATGCCCTTGGATGTCCTACGCATACTCCACACCCAAACAGGCCCGCAGTGAAGAGGAGTAGTCATGAGCGGTCAGTGAGGAACAACCAGACATCCTCCTTCCTCTGAAGCCAGAATGACCCACTGTCCTCTGCTGGTCATCTTATATTCCCCCAAACTCCATCCACAAAGACAGCTAGGCCATGAGTTTCCCTCTACATTCCTCCTATCACACCATATTCTTCCCTCCATCCATTGTTTCCTTTCCCAGACTCTTTGTACTGACTTCTGTAAATGTTGGAATAGGCCTGGTGCATACCACTCAGTACACACACACACACCCACACACACACACTTCTATGTACACCTCTGGGAGACCAGGACTGACAAAAATGGACTCAAAGATGGCTCCGGAGGTCTACACGTCCCTGATGTGTGGTTTGTTTGCTTGTGGGTTTGATCGATTTCTTCTTCTTTTTTTTTTTTTAATTATTATTTACCTACTGTGAGTCTTGAGCTAACCTGCCGTGGTTCAGTATGTAGCGCAATGCGTTGGATCTGTGGAACATTCCAGCTACTGCCATCTCTGTTGCTATGGTCTGTTGGCTCCACGTCGGTCCAGATCCAGCCAGACCTTGATCTGAACATGCATCAAAGCACTTTTATTTTTTAGTCCCCACAGCACATCTCAACACTTCTTCTCTGCCCTTTTTTTCTTGAATATGACCTATATCTTGTATGTTGTAAATGGGGGCGAGCAAACAAACTTTTCTTCAAATGCAACATACACTTAAAGATGAACTCTCCTGTGGATGACAAAAAGGAATTGGGGTTAAAAAAAAACCAAAACAAAACAAAAAAAAAAAACCTGAACCTTTTGAATGACATCAGTTGCATAACTCACATGCAGATGATAGAAAATCCAGCTACGTGACTTCTGTACCCTGTCATGTACTTTCTGAAGGCTTTGAGAATGTAATCTTTTTAAAAATGATTTAAAAAAAAAATTAATAAAATGTTTAAAAAAAAAAAAATTTTTATTTTTTTTTTTTTTTTACTCGTCACAGGAAATTGTGAGATAATTTCCATGTCTTGAGATCGTAATGAGGGCCTTTGGGCATAAACAGTGTCGCTTTTGTGTTTTTGTTTTTGTTTTTTTTGTTTGTTTGTTTTTTTTTTAATCATGAGAATTACAAGGTATTTACGGTGTGGTATTCCATGTGCAGTTCTTAATATGTTGATTTGTTTGCTAAGTCATGGGATAAGCCTCGAGGAATCGACAGCTGCCTATTTTCAGTTTGTCCTCTTGAACTTTGACCAAGAGTTTTGATTTAAAAAAAAAAAAAATTTAAAAAAAGACATGCTTTAGAATTTTTTGCACATTTACAATGCAACTACAGTTCATTTTTTTACATACTTAAGCAAAGAGCATTAGGTGGAAGGTCTGAAAAGATTATTAATAAGCATTTCAGATGAGCAGAGGACTCAGTTTAAGTATCTTGTTTACTTTCTCTCTCACACGTTGCATGATGTCTGTTTTAGTATTCGATCACAAGACAGCCTATCAACTTGTTTCTGTCTTAAATAAGGCTTTTTATTTTTTCAATTTTACTTCATAATTAAGCATTAAGGGATGGCTTTGATATCAGTGTAACATTTCACTGCTGGTCACTACATTTACCACCACTCAGACAGCTTATCTTTTAATAAAATCAGTGCAATACATCCATTTATTTGTGCCTGTGACAGAGACCATGTTCATCATTGCTTATTAATGAGCTGACTGGGCCGCCCCCTGCTGGTGGTAAAGTGAAGGTGGAGCCTGAGATGGGCAGCAGTTGATTTCTCAAGTGTTTTTTGGGGCTTACAGTCATTGTAAGTGCTTTTGTCTATATGGGAGCACAGCAATGTCAGGCTCATGTTGAGCCTTACAGCCATTCCAGCAACACACACATTTTTAAAAACTTTGATACCATGTTACTGTCTGTGAACAATGATGGTCCAACAATATACCTGACTATTACTGCTCAGCAGCAGCAATAAATCAAATCAGCTTGTTTTGTTTTGGTTTTGGTTTTTTTGCATGCTGTATTTATGTATATGCCCCATGGAGACTTGAGATCTGGATTCTAATATAATTTTAATACATAAATGAGCCGAGGGACTTGTGTGTCAAGTTGGATTAAGACCTAGTAACGAGAAGCTTCTCAGAATCTTCAATATCCAGGAGGCTCAGTGCAA
>VUQI01061242.1:33427-46504 GCA_015106735.1 Paratilapia polleni
AAAATGAAATAAAACAAAAAAAAAAAAAACATAAAAAAAAAAAAAAAAAAAAAAAAGAAAAAAAAAAAAAAAAAAAAAAAAAAAAAAAAAAAAAAAAAAAAAGTGCAATTACCCTTTTGTTGTTGTTCTATTCTGCAACTCTGTACCGGTGTTTAAAGTCCAGGGTGTCTCCTGGATAGAAAATTTTTTTCTTTATTTTGTGTTGTATTTATTTTTTAACAGAAACCAGTGTACTGTTCATTTAAAAACCCCTTTCATTAGTGCATTTTATGCAACTTACACTTAGTTTTTATTCCCAGACACTAATATGAGAAAATCGCTTCCACCCTTTGTTTTGCACGTAGTTTGTCATTAAGATAACAGAGTTGTAAAAAGCCTCATTACTGAATGTTGGTTCGTCCTTTAGTTTTTTAAATTGCTTGTAGTGTTTTGTTTTAAATATGTAGACTTTAGTTAGGTAGCCAAAGCATTAAGTTTGAACATAAATTCGTTTGGAGACGATATAAACATTTTCTGAAGACGAATCATTAAAATAGACTTTTAGATTGCTGTTGTCTTTCTACTTTCTCCCGATAGGAGCTGGCTCCTTCGATGAAGTCTCAGATAAGTGTCGATGTAGTTCTGATAAAGATTGAGGTGATTTGGTTTAGCGCTTTTTCCTCTTTACTTTCTTTGCATCGGTCACCCTTTATTTCCATAATCCCACTGAGTGGGACATCAACTGAGACATTTCTCAGCCTCAGTATTTTAGGCTTATATTCTTCTGTTATTACCCTGTCACTAAAACATGTCTGGGACTAGTGTAACTTGCATAAAAGCTACATTCGTTTACTACTGACTGGACTTGAACATACATGACTGTTCCCCTGTCTTATATCATTCCACAAGTTTGTCTGTGAATTTACTTTGAAATAGTAACTGTAAAGAATTTGGTAAAACGTACTTATGTTTTTAAGAAAAATGTTGGTGTGTTTTCAGTTAATTTCCCACGTTTGAACAAAATATGTAGAATTAAAAGGAACAACCAAATAAAAATTAAGTTACTTTTAAAACTTGGTGGTTTTTTTTTTGTTTGTTTGTTTGTTTTCAGTGCATCCCTACTAAATGTGTTCTGAATTTAAATCTTATGGTAACAAGATTTCTAAGTCCTCATCACTGGCATCTGTATTTACAGATGTGCAACTGTTTGTGTGATTAAAAATTAGCAGGTAGAAATAACAGGCTTCAGGCAAAATTAAACACACTAACTGGCATTATGCAGTGACGTTTTTGTTTATTTTCACCCAAATAAGCGACAAAAGAATTTCAAAATCAGTTCTTTAGCCGGCACTTAAAGAAGCTGTAGTGCCAGTGGCGGGAACGTTCAGCTTACCGCTTGCTGATCCTGTCCACATACTTTTCCACAACAGAAATAAAAACTTCACATGCAGAACAAAAACACAGTTGGCCTCCTTCTCTCAACCTCTTAAGTAATGGCTATGGATTGGCAAAACAAGGAAGCATGGCATCGCTTGAATACACAAAGACAACACAAATATATACTTGTGTGTATCAAAAAAGATGAACTTTCATATATTCTATATTCATTACACAAAGTGAAATATTTCAGACCTTTTTGCTTTAATTTTGATAAGTATGGCTTACAGCTCATGAAAATCAGAAATCCACTATCTCACATTATTAGAATATTTCATTTTCAGTTTGAGTAACACCTCAGCAGCGCCACAAGCTGATCACCTCCATGCCACGCTGCACTGATGCAGTAACTGGTGGTAAAAGAGCCCCAGCCAAGTATTGAGTGTATAAATGAACATACTTTTCAGAAGTTGGAGATTAAATTTTATTTTGATTGATTTTTAGGAAATATTCTAATAATCTGAGATATTAGATTTCTGATTTTCATGAGCTATAAACCATAATCATCAAAATTAAAGCAAAAAAAAGGCTTGAAATATTTCACTTTGTGTAATTAATGTAGATGTATATGAAAGTTTACCTTCTTGAATTAAATTACAAAAAGAAAATTACCTTTTTCATGATATTCTGATTTTTCAAGATGCACTATTGCATGATAAACCATAGCTTCTACAGAAGTGTCACAATCACACTCTCAGGTTACAAGGAGTTTTCTAACAGTATATTTGGACAGCTCAGTAATATTAGCAGTACTTCAGCATGTATGTATAATAAGTATGACATGTCCACTCAAGAAGTCCTTTGTAATCCTCAAACTGCAACGCTGTTTGGGATTTTGTCGGGGGACATGTTGTAGTATGGTAGCTTCTTTCCCTCATTCCTCTTCTTGATGGAGCTGGTTATCTCTGCCAGCTCTTTCCTGAACTTTGCCATGGCATCCTTCACTGGCTTCTCTATGAAGTGTTCATCAGGATACATTCCCAAGTACAGCTGCAGAGAGAGAGAGACAAGATAGGTTATTCAGCCTGGAGGAATGCTGCAGGGAGAAAAGGTATATGCTGAAGCAGGGGAGAGCTTCTTGGCAGATGAGAAATGTATAGTTTGTATCAAACCTATGATTGTTTTGGCTGTGTGTCTATGCTGAGATGTGAGAGTGTTCGAATGATTGTCTTGCGTGCCTGCACACACACTGCACTTTCCCTACTTCATTCTCCTGGTACTGGCTGAGGGCCCAGACGGCCCCCAGGTGCCAGCTGGAGCGTCCACGATCAGGGAGGCTCTCGACGATCAAGTCCACATTTGCCAGGCCCTTCCTGTTGGGCGGGGCTTTCCGCATGGTAGATGGAGCATTGGGGATCCAGGAACACCAGTCATACTACACCAGGTACACAAAGATACGGTGTGTGCGTTTGTACCTCAGTACAAGTTTGAAAAAAGTATTTCATGTGAGCATTTCCATTTTCAGCTGCTTTTTATTTTTACCTTTACAGTAGATTTCATAAGAAAATATTGTACTGTACTTTACATATGGAATTAGTAGTAAAAGATTTAAGATTTTATATTAAACAGGCACTTGGTAAGCTGACCCAGTGCAAAAAAGATCAAACTACTGAAAACACGTGGATGACCAGGGGAATAAAGTTTCTATTACTATGAAAAATACAATGCTGTCATGTTTAATAAACTGCCCTTTCTATATTACTTTTCTGGTCTAGTCTGAAAACTCGAATTGCTTTTACATCACAAGCCACATTCGCTCACAGGTTCGTATGACACCTATATCACACACACCAATGGATGCATTCAGTATCTTCCCCAAGAACACGCTGTTTGCAGAAGCCAAGGATTGAACTGCCTACCTTCGCATTTGTGGACAACCTGCGCTACCTCCTGAGATACAGCCAGCCCCCCACTGACCTTAAGTTCACAAAAATTAAGCCTGAATCGTTTTTTGTTGTTAATAAAATTGTGGGGTCTGGGCGTGATTTTTATTTTTATTTTTTTAATCAAAAAGAATAAGAACCACTGCTGTAGGGAAAGTAGTCACCACTAGTTTCACCTCAACCAGCCACAGCAGAAAAATCTTGCAGCTGGCTTTAAATGTACACATCGATGCATCAGTATTAATAAAACTTCTGCAATAGCAGTTTTTTTCCTAATATTTTTTACTTTAAATTCATCTTAAGACATAAAAATCACTGAATGTCCACTTCTTGACAGGCTGTTATTTACCTGTCCAAAGTTGACTGCTGCATGCTGGGCTGAGGCAGTGAAGATAATGACCGTCAGGTACTCTATCAGCTCCTTGCATGTTTTCAGGGACTTGGGAAACTCTGTGCACAGGGTGTGGGGACACAGAATTGACAAAGTGAGCTTCAGTGTTTGCATAAGTTCTTTTTTTTCTTTTGCAAGCATTTCTGCAAAAAAGATTATTGCACAATGCACTAGATAGAGAGATGTGCAATGCAACAAGAGTATTACAACACCAGGACTCAGGCACTGACACCAGACTGTGACTGAGACTCTTGTGGCTTCCCTTCTTCACCCTAAAACTATTCATGCATAAGAGAGCAGATTTGAATTTATAATGCTGTCTGTTCCCTGTCATACCTGTCCTCCAGAAAATGCCAAACCAGGAGGGTGAGTGAGCTTCTTCTCTCCTTGAGAAAAAACTGAATGGGTGGTTGGGTGGTGCATTTTGTTTAATGTCACATTAAAAAGAAAATGTATGCAGAGGAATGTCTGTACCCACCGCAGTGATCGAAGTCCTGCATACCGAAGCTGCACACGTCTTTAATGAAGGCCTGGATTTCTTCGTCTCCCTGCACTTTCTCATCACTTGTGTAGTAAATACACACCACATCAGACACAAAGCTGTCAGGAAGAAAACAAGTAGCTGTCACCTACAGAGGAAATAAAAAATGCTGTAGCTTCTCTTATTTGAAATTCTGTCACTGTCAGTCTCAGAAACACACACACACACACGCAAGGGTAGAAATGTTTGCACACCTCTTGCTGTTTATCCTTCCTTATGACTATTTTCACTCCCTCATTTCTCAACTACTTTCTCAGCTCTGTGTACTAAACCTTTAAAAAGTTGTTCCTCACCTCTTGGTAGCCTCCCACACCTTGTAGCCATCATCCCTGTAGAAGTAGGTCGGCAGCTCCTCCTTATTGTCCACATCGCGGGACTTGATCATATCAGGGAAGCACAGAGACCTGAAGGTCAGAGACTTCACAGCCTTCTGGACCAGCTGGACATGACCACCTCCACCTGTTGCGTTTGCCTTGATGAGGATGGAGAACATCATCCTTATTAATCCTTCAGCTAATGATTATACTTTGTTTTCAATATGAATGCATTTTTGCCCGTTTCCCCACCTCACTATTTCTTCATTATCTGTTTGTTGGACTTTTGTTTGCTTTTAAAAGCCTCATTGTTTTGCGAGTCAAAAAAGATCCAATTGAGTTTGCTGTTGAGTGACTGTTATCCCTTAACAATGCACATTATAGTGCAGATTAACACCTTAACGCTGCTTTTTGTGGGCTCCTCCCTTTCTTTCCATATTTCTTATTCTTTCCTATTTAATTTTAACCCAGACACTCCCATTCTTTCTATGATGCTCTTCCAAACATCCACAAACTCACCTTGTCGAAGATGCCACACTCACAGATGAGCTGCTCTCGAGCCTTTGTATTGATTGCGATGGTAAAACGAACGTGTGGGATGATTAGCTGGGAGAAAGGGAGAACAACCAGTGAATCAATGAAACAATAAGTCATAATATTTATTAATAAGACAGAGTTTTACCTTATATACAGGGTGAACAGCAGGAAGCTGCCTGTACATGGCAATAGCAAACACCTCTGTCATCAGATGTGTCCGGAGCAGGTGAGTGATTGTCTGGTGGTACTGGAAGTCGGCCGAGCGGACCCAGATCTTAGCCAGCAGCCAGTCGTACTGACCATCAGTTGGCAGGAAGATGGGGTTGTCTTCACCTGGAATCTGGCCAAGCTGAGAAAGACCGATGAGGAAGGAAAAACAAGAGAAGCACAGTTCAGTTGTACTGAAATGTCAGTTGAAATGTTTCCCTGTTAAAAATGGTGTAACACACAGCTGTTGCTGCTGAACATTCTGTACCTGTATGGCTAAGGGCACGATCTTGTTCTGAGCGTTCTTGTACAGCAAACAGATCGGAGCTGCCAGGTACTGCAGTGTGCAAGGGTCTGTGGCGTTTGGAGTGATGCCGTCTAATATCTCATAGTCTATTATGTAGATGTTACCTGCCTGGAGTCAGAACACAGTGGGAGAATTAAAGAGAGCTACAGCTGCTGTCAAAATGTATCCCTGTGAAGATAAACCTGGCAGAGTGTTTCACACTGACAAATACAGTAGATTTAGGGAAACAAATATAGCCATGTCTACCTCTATTTCCTGCTCCAGGGTCAGTTCCCTCTCCAGGCTGACAGACACCATCTCATGAGTGACAGGGAACTTGTCAGGAAGCTTCTTGCACTTTTTGATCAATACGGGGTTGCAGCCATTCAGAAACTGGTATCCAAACATGAAGTCCTCTTTCCAGTGTTGCATCACATACTCTGGATAATATAATATAATTTAATATAATGTAATGTAATGTGATGTAATGTAATGTAAGTGAAGCTGACCTGAGATTGTGTTTTTGATTCTCACAAAGATTTTCTCAAAGTCAGCGAAGTCGCTCCAGGAGGACTGGAACATGTGCATGAACTGGTTCACAAACAGGTTCTCTATTCTGGAAAATCATCATCACAGCCATATTTACCACAATAATTACATCAAGAAAATCTGAAATCTCATGCATTTTTGAGAAATAAGTCAAATCAAACATCATACATCTATATTTACCAGAGCACTTTCCAGAGGGGACTGTAAAATACCCTTCAGGAAAAGTACTTTTGGGCACATACTTGGAGTATATGGAGTCTGTGGGTATTGTACTTGGAGAATAATACCCACAGAAATGAGGAACATAACATTTTTTGCTTCTTTCTCAAATCTATAAAACAGTGGTTACTGGATAATCAAACATGTTGTCATGATCTGAAGTAGTGTCACTGATTCTCCCTGATTCTACTAATTGTTTTAGTCCTTGTGAGTTTCTATAAGTAGTTTTACTGTTTCATCTTTAATATGTTATATGGGTATGTGTTTTATTTTGCATATGTTTCTGTCTTTCAATTATGTTCACATGCCACTGTATGTTTGGTTTTGTTGATTAATTTTATATGCCATCGACCTGCCAGGGACTGCAGATGAAAATTCGCCTGTATGGCTAAATCTGGCATATTTACATGATAAATTTAAGTGCTCATGTTCATTAATATGCATTGTCCCTTTTAAATAAACATAAAAATAAACACTACAGTTAAAATCAGTTGTGAAAAAGAAAATAATGTTTTATGATGTAGTTAGGATCACTTTTTGGCGCTACTTGCAGATTTATTAATAATTGTGTCGACAAAGCTGCAGCATTTCTGACGAAACCACTGAAGCTCAAAATGGCAAACTGCATGACTCATTCTATATTAGAATATTTATTTTTGTTCAGCACTGCTACGTGATGCAAACAGCTGTGTTTTGGATCTGTTTTAAGTTAGAGCATCTATATGCAAGCTCACACCTGCCTAAAAGCGCAATGCAAATGTCCCTGGTGATAAACACACAATGACACCACTGTTTTTTCTTCCAGTTAGTCCTGAGTACAGTAAATAGAAGCATGCCATCAGGCATCAGCACATCAGCACATCATGTGATTATGAATGCTTTGCATTGAAAGAAGGTTGAAACTCCACTGACTCCCTCTGTACTGAGGGACATGTTCACCTTTACAGGCAGCTGTTAGTGGAGTACGTACGCCTTACTGTAGTTCAGTATGAAGTCCACTCCTTTCTCACTGTCAAACTGGATGTCCCGGGGCAAATCCTTGTGTCTGTTAGCATCTATACTCATAGGAAAGCCTGGCTGCCACTCCTTCCATCTATAAAGTGCAGCAGTGTTGTTAGAAAGCATCGTCAGCTGGTTATACCGTGCAATAACAAACTACATTTGTAGCACAAACTTGCCTGTAGGTTTTTCTTCTCCCATCCAGCTCTTTCTGTCTGTGCTGCTTGACCAGACTGGTCTTATCATCCTGAGGCAGAAATCCTACCACAGAAAAAGTGTTTGTTAAACTTCTTGGTTTTTTTTTCCACTGCAGACTAACAGATGAACAAAATAAAAGCATGTTTGTCTGGCTAACAAACAAATCAACTGATGACTACCTCGTCCATCCCGAAGCACCACTTCCTTGTCGTCCACCAGCCAACGGAAGCAGGGGAACTCCAAGTAGTCTCCAGATGGGGTCTTAACAGTGATGTACTTGCAGTACCAGTCATCTAGTACCCAGTATTTCTTCTTCTCAATCTTTACCAAGACAATATCACCCAGGTTCTCCCCAACTCTCACTTCATAGGAGTCCACCTGCAATGCAGTGAGCAGCTACTGTAAGAGTGAATGCTGAAAACTGTCAGTTTATTGATAAAATTGTTTTCTAAAGGGAAAAAGGTGATGGGCATAAGTGCCAAATGTACTCTTGTTCAATGTTTTTCTAATTCTAATTCTGTTACTAATCAGCTCAGATAATTTCACATAAGAGCAAATATAATTTTAAACATTTTAAAGTAGAAAACAAAATAGAGACATATCTATGTTTGTAGAGGGGTTAATTTGTGATCTGTGTTCAGTCAGTAACCTAAAAGCCATTTTTTAATAACTCATTCCACCTTTAAAAAGCAGCTTAGGGTCCACTTTTTTGTAATTTTCCATTCCTTAATTCATTAATATTATGTATCTGCAGATATGCACTTAATATTAAAACCACCTGCCTAATATTGTACAGGGCCCACTCCTGCTGCCAAAACAGAACTGATCCATCGAAACATGGACACGGGGCCTCTGGGCATTTCATGTAATTGGCACCAAGGTGATGGCAGACGGTAACTTTGATACCATGGGTCCTTTAGTTTTGTATTGAAAAACACCACGAGACTCCTTATTGAGAAAAGGTGCTGCATTAATAACTTGCTCATTCTCTCCTCATCCTTTGGTATTTATCATTTGAAACAGAAGAAGTTGCATTGTATCTGTTAGTGCACTTGGAAGAAGGTTAACTGGGGAAGAATAAGTCTGTAGTTGTGCATTTTTTGTAGAATCCTCTTTCATATAAACATGCAATCCATTTTACTAGACTCAGTGGTTGTCCATCAGAAGATAAAAATGAAAGCATGTTCCAAAGTAACATCCTCACAGTACTGAAACATCACTTACCGCTCCCCTCTCAAAATCATTGTAAAGAGGCTTGTCCAACAGGGTTCTCTCGCTGCATTGCTCCGTGCCCACAAGTGTAATGTAGATGTAGTCATCCGTCCCTGCAAACCACTGGTTCCCTGTGGCAACAGTAACTGTATAAGAAGGCATGGTGATCACACAGGGTGAAGAGGACTTCAAAAATGTCCAAACACCCTTTGAAGGTGAAGAAATCTGCAGAAAATCTGCTCTATTATCACCCGCGAAAGGCTAGAACTGAAATTTCTATCAGCTGTAAGTTCCCCTTCTTGCCTAAAACTTTTCTTTACTGATGTACATTTCTCACGTCTTCGTACAACTCTTAAACACCGCAACCATCAAGACAATGTGTAATCAGGCAGCAGAGGGAGGTGCATGACGAGAACAAATTCTGGCCCCTCTGTGATGTGACTGATCTCCACCCTTTAATTTGAAATGAGGACAGAATATAATACAGCTAGTTGTATTATATTCTGACCTCATTTCAGGTTCTTCCTCTGTTGTTGCAGGGGGATTGGGGGCATACAGACAAGAATGTGGACACAGGAAAAGGTGTCTTATTCCAGAAGTTGATATCAAACTAAACTTATTTTTGTCTACAGACAAAAGGATTTTTTTTTTTGTTTTTTGTTTTAAATAAAATCAAAAAAGAATGAATTCCTGTGCTAAAATAGAGAACAACAGGGTTTTAATTTAGGCTGTCTAACTGTATTTAGCTAATTTTATGTAGAAATGACTCAAAGAACATATAGTGTATATCAGGTATATCGTTTACACATCACATTTACAAGTCAAATCAGTATGCGCCATTGGACAACAGCAGGTAGTAGCTTTAGTGAAATAAATGCAAATATATCAGAGAGCCCCCTCTGTGGTTTTACAGACAAAACTGTAACGTCAACGCGGATAGGGATCTGTACGTGCCAAACTCAAAGTGGGAAATGGAATGAAGTTGTTGCTTCTTCACCAACTAGATTCCAAAGTGTGTTTTTCTCTCGTCAATTAAAAGCAAGCCAGGAAACTTCTGCTCCTCATACTTGGCTGCAGTAGTAAGGGACAACATCTTCAAAAGCTGCCAATCAAAGACCCAATAAAGATACCAGACTGTGCTGTTTTAAGAAGATGGCATGTAATTATGTTACTTGGACACTGCTTATAAAAAGCATGGCAGGTAAAACCGAACAAGTACAAAGTCAGAAAATAAAATGGGAAAAAAAAAAAAAAGGCATTTTCATTGTACATTCTCAAAACTATATCATCTTTCAGTCCCATCTAGCCTGATAGTACTTTTTCATATAAACATCTGAACAATAAATCAGTTACCAGTTGCAGTAACCAACAGTGAAAAATCCTATTTTTAAAAATCTAACATGGAAATCAGACGAAGAGTATGAAAAAATTATGAAAGCATGTGTACTCTGGATGAATGAGTGCTGACAAGTCTGTTTACTGAAGGTAGCTGCACCTTGTCATTAGTCAGTATGTGTGATTATGCTCTAAAGCCCATAGATACACAGAGGGCTTAGTTACCTGCACTTTTAAGTTTTAAACTTTTGATATGGCAGAATTCTGTGTTCAGACATTTTTAGACAACAACACCTTTAACTGCTTGGAGCTGTGTCTTTACAGCATTTAAGTTGTTCAGTAGTCTTCGTGAAAATATTTCAATATACTACAGGAGTGGTTTCCAACCTGGTGGTTTAGCCGCCTCCAAATGGTCACATCAGAAGAATGATTAAAGATCAGTTTGAACTTACCCACCTTGCAAATTCAAAATTTGTGGGCCTTTAATGGATTCAGAATTAAATTAATGAATTAAATTACTCAATGATGGGGTAGGAAATGAGAAAAAAAGAACTGTCTTCTGCACAAATTTGTGTTTGGGTTGTCGACTAATATTTGCTTGTGAAACACTGCACAGTGTTCATCTGCACGTCTCTAGAAATTATTCAAATGAGATAATGTGAGAGGTTTATATGGTGGAAAATCCCTCTTTGATGAACATGTGCAAACTGTGATAAAGACTCGTATGTAGACACAGCTTCATTTGAAAGGTTCATAGTCCTGTAAGGTTAGAAAGCACCGTTTTAAGACATCTGCCTTTTGCACTTTCCCTTCCCATCCATACACCAATCAGGCATAACATTATGACCACTCACAGGTCAAGTGAATAACACTGATTATCTCTTCATCATGGCACCTGTTAGTGGGTGGGATATATTAGGGAGCCAGTGAACATTTTGTCCTCAAAGTCAAAGTGTTAGAAGCAGGAAAAATGGGCAAGCATAAGGATTTGAGCAAGTTTGACAAGGGCCAAATTTTGATGGCTAGACGACTGGGTCAGAGCATCTCCAAAACTGCATCTCTTGTGGGGTGTTCCCGGTCTGCAGTGGTCAGTATCTATCAAAAGTAGTCCAAGGAAGGAACAGTGGTGAACCGTCGACAGGGTCGTGGGCAGCCAAGGCTCACTGATCCACGTGGGGAGCGAAGGCTGGCCCGTGTGGTCCGATCCAACAGACGAGCTACTGTAGCTCAAAGAAGTTAATCCTGTTTCTGATAGAAAGGTGTCAGAATACACAGTGCATTGCAGTTCGTTAAGTATGGTCAGCAAAACGGGGGACCAACACAATATTAGGCAGATGGGTCATAATGTTATGCCTGATCGGTGTATACACACACGTTAAAGCTGAGGTATCAGCTGAATCTGTCTTGATGTATGCTCAATCATCCAGGTAACGTACGTTTTCACGTCCAGATGAACAGAATCAACCTTCTGGGGTATCAGCTGAATCATGCAGACAAATGCTAATAAAACATATGACTCACTCTGGAGAAGTAAGACACTGAATGCAAAAGAAGGCAAGAGGCTAAAAAGCTAGGATGCCTGCTCAAAAACTAAGAAGCCTCACTCAAACATTGTTGGTGACTTGAAGGCCTGTGGTGGAAGTGATCAAAATATCATTTTCATTCAGTAATTAGTGATCAGTCTTTCTGGGGCAACAAATGCAAACAGCCATAGGGAAACACTGCATGCATGATTCTCACTATCTGATGGCTTGCTTTGGTTAAAACAAATAGAAGCTCTTTAATCTGTCTTGCTTTCCAAGAAGACATGAAATTTGTATGAATGTTGTGTCCGGCTCCAACAGTAAATGATAACATTTTATATCAGTGCTGCCACCCAGTGGCATCAGGTCGCTAAAATCAATAAATAGAGCTACAGTCATGAAGTGCAAGTTACTCCTGAGTTCCATGACGTCAGACCAGAATCCATATTATATCAAAACCCCAGCATCTTAAACATCTTAAAATATCTGTGTGAACACCGCTGATCAACAGTGGACACAATTTAGCCTAATCAAAGATACAGACTAAACATCTAAGAGCACATTAACCAAGAGAGCAAAGGTTTTTCAGCATCTAAAAAAATGTGCACAGTAACTGCTCTACTCTGTTTCGAACTAAAATCATGTACCACACATGTCACAGCATCTTTAAAAAATACGCAGGTGAAAAGTGCAACAAAAAAGGCAAAGATGCACAACTGATACATTTTTCTAAAGTTCTGCAGTGTAAAATTAAACACTAAACGTTGAATATGCAAAACAGTTTAAATCAAATTACTTTACAATTCTTCTCACTTTTCAGCCAAAGCTACATGTTACCAAGTTGTTAAAATGAAGATACGATAAATAATAAAGATATCAATGCGTTCTCTTCTTTGTACAAAAAAAAAAAAAAAAAAAAAAATGTTTAAAAAAAAAAAAAATTTTATTTTTTTTATAAAAAAAAAAAAAAAAAAAAATATAGTGTTTGATGAGTTAGTTTGATAATTTTATGCAACTTAAAATCTCTTTTCCAGGTCAGAAAAAAGTAAACACCACTATGTAATTCCACGTGAACATCTATGCTCGCTGTGTGCTGTGAATGATGGGGCTTTTAAAAATATTTCAGGGTTGTTGTGGTGCCGCCTGCACCTGTTAATATACAAGAATTAAAAAAAATATATATATATCTCTTCTGAGGTGGTGGGCCACCAAAACAAAAAGCAAGAGAAGCAAGAGGGAATGAAACAGGACAGACATGGAGTGGCTTTCCAGCAGATACACAAATTTTCTCCTTCAGTAACTCAAGGAAAAGGCAGTTCCCACATTTAGGAGTTTAAGACATAGTGAGTGACCCTCAGATGAAGGAAGCATTGAAGTTGATCTGCTTAATGACTAGGAGCATACTGGCCCAGGTGCAACTCAGAAGGTACAAAAAAAAAAAAAAAAAAACAAAAAATAGTTTTTTTG
>VUQI01061242.1:62323-79239 GCA_015106735.1 Paratilapia polleni
TTTTTTCTCATACTGGATTTGACCACACAGCATGCTCTGGCGATCCTGCTTTATCATCTGTTTTGCCGTCAATGAGACCATAATAACAGTGTTTCTGAAATGCTAAAACAATAACTCCCATTGTCTCAACCAAATTCTGAATGTCCTAAACTAATTTATTGAATCAGTCACTGAAACAGTTTTCACCTAGTTAGACACAGTTTGAAGATCTTATTTTAACGTGTTCTGCAAAACTCTAAACACATTCTTGCTCACTAAAACACTTTTTGCACAGTGATACACTTGTGATGCATAACGCTAACCACAGGAGGCTGACACAACTATAGCACAGACGTCACAACAACTCAAAATTGTTCACACCAATATAAGCCAGTTCAGAGTACACAGCAAGCAAGCGTTCAGTTGAAAGTTCATACCAACAGTTGATGAGAAACACGTGAGAAGCAGATGAGGAAGACAAGGATGAGTAAGATCATGAGTTACTCATATTTTTCCCACACAACACAATGTTTACTTGATTCATACTTATTTTGGATGAGGTAAAATGTGAAACTGGTCACTTTCATAAGTAATTTACAGTATGAAACATAAGTCTTGTGAGATATACAATATATAGTCATGTGAAAAAGAAAACTTTTCACAGGACTCCATGCAGAGTCTAAAAACTAAGTACACCCCCATGATTCAGTAGCTTGTAGAACTGCCTTTAGCAGCAATAACTTGAAGTTTTCTGTGAGACTTTATCAGTCTCTCATATCGTTATGGAGGAATTTTGGCCCGCTCTTCTTTACAACATTGCTTCATTTCATTGAGGTTTGCGAGCATTCGTTTATGCACAGCTCTCTTACAGTCCCACCACAGCATTTCAATCGGGTTGAGGTCTGAACTTTGACCGGGCCATTGCAACACCTTGATTCTTCTCTCTTTCAGCTGTTCTGTTGTAGATTTGCTGCTGTGCTTGGGATCATTGTCCTGTTGCATGACCCAGTTTTGGCCAAGCTTTAGCTGTGGGACAGATGGCCTCACATTTGACTCTAGAATACTTTGGTATACAGAGGAGTTCACGGTTGACTCAATGACTGCAAGGTCCCCATGTCCTTTGGCTGCAAAACAAATCCAAATCTTCACCCCTCCACCACTGTGCTTGACAGTTGGTATGAGGTGTTTGTGCTGATATGCTGTGTTTGGTTTTTGCTAAACATGGCACTGTACATTATGGCCAAATATTGCCACTTTGGTTTCATCTGTCCAAAGGACATTCTTCCAGAGGTCTTGTGGTTTGTTCAGATGCAACTTTGCCAACCTAAGCTGCGTTGCCATGTTCTTTGTAGACAGAAGAGGCTTTCTCCTGGCAACCCTTCCAAACAAGTCATACTTGTTCAGTCTTTTTCTAATTGTACTGTCATGAATCTTAACAGAGGAGTCGCCTCCTGCTGGCTATAAGGGTTTAGTCTGTGGTTGAATTTGACAGTTACTTGTGCTGATCCCTGAATGTTGATGTTAGTAAAAATATATATTGACTTTAAAAAATAAATAAATAAATAAACCACTTAAAGTGCAAAGTGACTGAAAATTGTCAAAAGTAATGTGAACAAACAAAACAAACTCTTTTTCTAAGCCATAACAGACTTTGGTGTGTGACTCTGTATTTCGATTTTCACTGAAAGAGAAATGATCTGTTTTCATAAAAAAAAATGAGTACAGGTTCCTCCACATGCACACGTGGGCACTCTGGCAGTGAGCTGAAGGACAGCTTTCTTTTTCCCCCTTCATTACGTAAATGTGTGGGACAGAAGGGGGCCGAGGTAGGGAGGAAGATTCGTGAAATGTCAGAAACACTGCCAGTGATTTATTACAGCCAACTCATTATGACAAAGCAGGGTGAATTGTGCTTTAGCCTACTCTCTTTACTCTGACTTCTCTTCCCTGGCAGAGACACACATTTTATTACATGAGCTTGGCTGTGATCAGAGCTGCTGTGTATTTTCTGTTAAACTGGTCCAAGCCAATTAAATGTATAACTACCTCATGAGGTAGTTATCTTTAATAACTGCAGAGCTTTGGTAGCGACCCAAAATAGGCTCAGTGGACGAGGGAAAATGTCTGTTATTTCATTTGTGGTTCAGTTATTTGGCCAGAGTCTCCCATACATGTGGGCAGATGTATGGGCCAGGCAGTGCCAGTTCAAGGCTTGTACACAACGGCTATTTGTGTCACATGACATGAGGTCAGCAACTGTGCATTGAATCTTAGCGCACAACACGGTAGTTGGTCAACTCATCTAGTAGCTGGTGCTGTTTGATCAGAAGTCCAAAAGAAGTGTGTAAGGACATTGTATTTAAAGCAAATATATAGACATACTTGCAGTTTCCAATGCTGCTGGTTCATTCTTTACCGAAATGTTCCCAAAGAGAAGTAGTACTAAATTAGCAAAATAAAACTGCCTAATTCATGCAAAATTACAGGCAGCTGCCATTGGTTAACATATTCGTCCACTCGCCCAGGACTAATACACTGTATCATTTTGGTTTGTGCTGTGTACTCACATGCTGTGTGAAGTTTTGCAACATTGGATTCTTGATGAGAGACTGAGCATTATTTGTCTCGTGCATTTGGTGGGAACCCATATTGTCTCAGCCCCAGAACTTAAACCATTTCCTAATGCCAGATTTATATAATTAAATGGAAATGGACTGCCATTTATACACTTTTCTAGTCTTACTGAACACTCAAAGCACTTTAGGCTAAAGGCCACATTTAACCATACAGTCATACAGTGCTTTATCTTTACACTTTAAGTACTTTATCCACCTCATATCCAAGGCCAATTTAGAATCACCAGTTAACCTAATGTGACTGTTTTTAGACTGTGTGAGGAAGCTGGAGTACCTGTTGGAAACCCATGCAGGCACAGGGAGAACATGCAAACTCTACCAAGAAAGCACCCATCTGGGGTTCAAATCAAAAACCCTGGTGTCAGGCGACAGTGCTACAAAACTACAAAAATCTCTAGTGGGGCCAGCTGTATTACATACAACAAGAGACAATGGATTATTGACTCTGATGCTTCGGCGCACATTCAGCTGTCATTTGCAGTCCAAACACATTGCAGTTTGACTGTTTTCTACAATATTTATAATTTGGCAAGATATTTGCAGAGTTAAACTTTGATACCAGTAATGCTTCACTGCTGAGCCCTCTTAGGTTCTTTGCATCTGTGAGTTTGTGCCGTGTCCTGACTGTTGTGAGAACCTAAGTCCCTGGATAAGCTTTGAAGTCGTGCCACTTGGTTTCTCTGGGTGAAAAGAAATCCTGACTTTGCCCCCCTGAAAGAAATGCCAATCAAATCCTGCCAAGGGCACACAATGGCCTCCTTCTGGAGAAACCAGAGCTTATTCATGCATCAATCTAACCTGCTTAATTTAGAATATCACTGATACACCTGAAGAGGATAAAAACTCATCTTCTTGCTCCTTACTGTCTTTGGTTCTGAAGGACCTCCTCAGAATGGCATCCATTGAGGGTAATGATTGTAATGAATTCATGGCTTTGTTTATTCTTTTGTCCGTTTTCCCTTTGTTCATTCATTATCCTCTCAGCTCTCTCTATTGCTACGCAGCATGTCCCATAATTCTTTAATGCACCAATGGAATTTGTGTGCATCTCTCTGCAAACATGTGTGCATGTGTGAGTGTGTGTACACCAGTGTGCATACACACATAGTCATATGGCAAACATGCCTACTCAGCATGTTGCACTAGCAACAACTTAAGTAAGGCTTTTCCTGTCTCATTGTGAGAGGATCTGAGGCCCTCATGCTACTCTGCCTGCCTAGTGTTTGTGTTTGCATTTGTGTCACTGTTTACATAAAACAAAGGACCTGCTCACCTTTCCCTTCTAACCTTTCCCAAGGCGAAAATGACTTAAATATTTAGACATAGCAACTCCCAAAACTCAACCGTGAAGAACAGAGCTAGAAGTCGACACATGATTGTGTGTTTGTGCAAATGTTTTCTTATATCTACTGACCAGACTCACAAGGTACAGACAGAGGTTAATCCATAAAAGGACAAAGAAGGTACAAGATTGCACGGGATGTTTTAGTTGATGCATACAGAGTTTAAGGTTCCACCCTCCTTCCCTGGATGGGCTATAAGGGGTAAAAGACGGAATGACTCTCTGTCCTCTCATGCTGACCAACCGCTGCCGGCTTGTAAATTGAGTCCATGTGGGTTTAGGGTGTGGTGTTGAATGGTGCACATTTCCTTCCAAGAGTGGGATTGTAGATGTTACATAACTCAGCATGTGTGTGAAATGGAACTTTAAATGAGAATTCATTGTGTCCTTAAAATAGCCTCACCCATGGGCTCTAAACTGTCCATAGAGGAAGCTGCAAACATGCATTTGTGTTTATGTGTGTCTGTTGAAGAAACAGAGAGCACGTAGAAGAGAGTGTAGAAAGTCGCCATGCAGGCATTTAGCCACAGTCTTTAGCTTGCAGATGTGCTTTTGGAAAAGGGATCCGAGTGATATGTGAGTAGCCTCTGGGGTCTTCTGATTATGAGCCATACTGCTGCCTCCTCTCAGGTAACAGAGACTTTATAGTTTCAGGCTTTTCTTCAAGGAAAATATTCCATATGGCCTTGGATCCAAATGCTGAAGTGGGTGTTTGCATAAAGGTTACTACTGCTGATTGTAAGTCTCCAAATGTTTGACATGTGTTGGTCTTTTGGGCTTTGACCTACACAAAGAGGTGTTTGAGTGATTGTTTGACAGGTTGTGTATATGTGGGCTGGATGTGAAGCATGGGGGTAAGTTGAAGCATAGAGTCATGTTTTCCCATTTCCCATGATTGTTACCACTCACTTCAGCTTTTCCAACGCTCCCCCCATCCGTACAAACACATCTCTGCCCGGGATAGTAAAATAAAGTCTTTTTTTCTTCCTCCTCTAACACACTGAAGTTGATCAGTAGAAAGTCACTACTTTAGTAAAGAAGAAAAAAGAGGAAAAACTCCCTCAAACTGCTGCCCTTCATCAATGGTCTGTTACTGTTCCATGCAAATGAGAGACAAGTTTACATTATCATCTCAAGTAATGGCAGTAATGACAAGTGTTGGCAGCAATCATGCTTGGCACAGCTCCACCACTGGGCTGGACTCCAGTGGGTCAGCCTCCACATGTGTCAGAGACAGTTTACAACTGTGGTGCAGAATGACTTTCTTTACCTCGCTTGCTGTGCATGTGTTCTGTAGCTTGGGGTGATTAATGTCCAGACTTCTTGTTCCTAACGAAAGCTGGGCAGCTCGTTAAAGAGAAAAAAACCATATGGGACGCTTAAAGAGCTGAAAATTAAGGGTGCGGTGGAATATTGTTAGTAGTTGTCGAGCATTTTGTCGAGTGGAGTGGCACCAGGAGGAGGAATGGTCTAAAGGCTGAGATGGACAGTAGAGGAGATGAATGTTGTGGTTACATTTTAAATTGTATTTTTTCGATAGAAATCTGCATGTTTGTATAAATCATGTCGTCACAAAGATGTGTATTGAAACCAAAAGGTCACATAATCAGATAAGAGCTTTATTAAGTAGGCTACAGCTGGAGGCAATGCTGGAGAACATTTCTGTTTCTTTAAATCTATACTACATTGCTTTTACCTGCGTTAACAGTCTTGGCAGCACATGCCAACGGATAGTAACATGGTAGTTGGTAGGTAGGTACGTCTCCTACACAAACAGTGTGGGAGACATAGTTTGTGATTGGTGAAACCTGTTTAACAGTGTTGCTTGTAGCTGTCTAAACGTTAAACCTGTTGGACTACTGGTCACATTCAGAGGAGAGCTCAGCCGCAGCTGTCTCAATGAATAACAGCAAGGAGCCATTAACATTTATTATACGGATTATTTTAATTGGGACAGGAATATTTCTCAATGATAATAATCCAGGTAAGACCTCCCTCAGTCATAAGTGTTGATACACTTTGCTTTTACACTTCTTTAATCAACATTAAATGAAATCACTGTTCAGATGTAATGTTTGTTTCTTTTACAATAAAATACTAACATAATAATGCAACATATGTTCAGGTGTAAGGTGGGTCTGCTACATGCAATACTGTAGGTCAGTAAATTATTGATTAAAAAGAAAGAAATCATGCATATGAGTGCTCATATTGAGCACTCATATGCATGATTTCTCACTCATATTCATATATATTCAGTCTCATATTCATGAGATTGAAAGGCCACCACATATCCACACTGATTCTACAGCTGCAAGCACAACTCAGCGTTGTGATTAAATAGCTAACAATATGCAAGTTGCTGTAATGTTGAAGTGGTTTTTACAGTTGCTGACAGTGTGGAGAAATATTATTTTGTGGGGACGAAGTTGCTTCAGCACACCACACTCCTTCCTTGTGTGTATTTCAACTGTTTAGTCTACATCTGCACTTGTTTTACGGTGTGTCAGGAAATGTGTGATCATTATTGTTTGGGGAGGGTGACTTATTTGGTGACATGTTACATGTTTTTTAAGATAATCATGTATTCATAGATGTTAACACTGAATTATCAGGTACTTTAGTTAAGGATATGGCACTTACACGCCATCAACATGAAGGCATTACAGACATTTACTGCTTGGCATTGTTCCAAGGCGTTGCGTTTGAAATGGTTGCTACGAATCCCAATCTGAGTGTAAATCTCAAAACTTTCCTGAGGGGATATGGGGTCAGGTTACAGCAGCTTACATTTAAGAAAAGAAATGTGTATAAAGTATAAGCATAAAGCATTGTAACACAAATGCAAGAAGTTCTCTGCAAAAAAAAACAAAAATCAAGTATTGTACAGTTTAATTGCTTAAATGCTACAACAAAGTAACTGTTCAGTAAATATTGTGCAGTTGAAGATAAATTCTAAATGATGAGGTTATCAAGCTGCAGAAAGGGGGTGCATCCTAATATGCATGAAGCCACACCATACAGCAGTTTGACTGTGATAAGAGTAACTGACATTGAACTTTGTAGTGTGATTAAAAATGAACTTTCAGTGCCGGGGCTACGATTGCAATTTTTGAGGGCACATTTCAAAAAGTGCACCACAATATTCTTTGTCTGTTATATTAAACAAATCATGATTCATATCGTCTATCTTTTACGCTCACTGGATGTAATATTCAGTAATGTTTGACGTTTTGACGTGACTTAGTCCTAAATCCATCAGTTTGACTGGATCTTCCACCATGACATGCAGTTCTGTTATCATTTTTGTTGAACATGTTTACTGCAGGCTGGATGCCACACTGATATAGTTTTTATTGGTGCTTCAGGGCTGAGCTGAACTATATCTGCTCCCACAATCGAGCCCACGGCTGAGGTTGGTTGCTAGATTGTTAACAGGAGGCACTGGCTCTGGCTACCTTCATGTTTCCTTGTCCTGGGTTGACCTCAGTTTTTGGCCACATGGTTACCTTTAAAAGAGGCAAGTTCTTTTCTGTCTCATAATTGTTTTTGTCTTTTGTTTTTCCTCTAACCACAGCTTTTTTTTGAGGGAGATTGTTTAGAAAGGGATTTGGGGATGGATGAACGAGACAATCGTTTAGAAAATATAGAAGCTGCAGCAAATTATTCTACCATGCTTACAGTACTGTGCAAAAGTCTTGAGCCACCCCTAATTTCTTTATATTTTTGGTAGGAAAATGGGAAATAGGTGCAGCGATTTATTGAAACATGTGCAAACATACATGGAAATACAGTGTATAAGGGAAAAACAGAGTTTGTACAATTCTAACAAGCTTGAAAGTCAATATTTGGTATGACCACCTTTATTCTTCAACACAGCCTGAACTGTCTTAGGCAACTTTCTTGTAATTTCTTTAAGTAGTCTTCAGGAACAGTTCTCCAGGCTTCTTGAAGGATATTCAAAGCTCTTCTTTGGATGTTGGCTGCCTTTTGTTCTCTGTCAAGATGATCCCACACTGCTTCAACAATGTTGAGGTCCGGACTCTGGGGAGGCCAATCCATGACTGATAGTGTTTCACTGTGTGTTTTTCTATGCAGGTATGCTTTTACTGCATTGGCAGTGTGTTTGGGATCATTGTCATGCTGAAAATGAAACCGTTGCCAATCAGACGCTGGTATTGCATGGTGGATCAAAATCTGACAGTACTTTTCTGTGTTTATAATTCCATCAATTTTGACAAGATCTCCAACACCACTGGCTGAAATGCAGCCCCAAATCATGACAGAGCCTCCACCGTGTTTCACAGATGCTCGTAGACACTCACTGTTGTACCTCTGTCCTGACCTCCTCTGTACATATTGATTAATAATTATTATTTTAATTAATAATTAAATTTTTCAATTTGGATTCATCACTCCATAAGACCTGTTGCCACTGATTTTCAGTCCAGTTCTTGTGTAATATGGAATACCTCAGCCTTTACACCCATTTCCCTTCCTAAAGAATGGCTTCTTAACAGCCACCCTCCGTTTCCTTAAATTTTTTAAGGACACACTACACACCATGCTGAGATATGCCAAGTTTTCAGCTAATAGCTCTTTGGGAATCACCTTGTTAGTGCAAAAATATTACTTTATGCCTGTGTTATCTTTGGCATTTTTCAAAGATTCAGCTAAAGATATGGGAACAAATTGTGTGTTTTTTGAAAGCCTGCTAGTAAGAAAATGCCTAAAGATAACAATTTAAAATTGGTTCTTTGATAAGTTGTCTGTTATGTGTAGACAAAACACTGGTTCATCCCTTGAGTTAGGTGCTTTTTTAATGCTTGAATTATTCATAGGTCAGTGTTGAGTGGCTTAACAAACAAAAAAATATTAATGATCTGAAAATGATCAGGTACAACAACTTGACTGAAAATGAGTGAAAAAGCAGCCAATGGAGAACTATTGCTCAAGACCACTTTAAAAAAAATACAAGAAAGTCTGGCTCCTTGGAAGCAAAATATAAAGAAATTAGGGGTAGCTCAAGACTTTTGCACAGTACTGTAACTGGCTTCATCCTGTGTCTGATGAGACAGAATGCAAAACTTCTTTGTAATGATAAATCACATGTCTTAAACCTCAGGGGGCACACACTAGTCAGTGTAACTGTCATGTGATGGTGGCCTTTGCTTATGATTATGAGTATTTTTCTTTGCTTTTAGCAGTATTTTCCATTCCCATATTTTTTCATAACTGAAGAAGTCAACTAAACTTATACCTTTCATTTGTTTAACAGTTGTAAGTAATCTTTAATCTGCTGACATTTGTGACTAGCTGAGGATTTGTTTTGTCTGTAAAATGTTAAAATTCTGAAGACCAACAAAATTTCCCAGAGCCTAATTTGAGGATCAGTTGTTTGGCAAGATTGGTCTAAAACCCAGAGATAAGAATCTTGATAATCTGGGAGCAGCAAATGTTGTTCTTAATCTTGTTGTTCAGCTGACTAATTGAATAATAGATTAATCATTTTAACAGTTGCACAAGGAACTCCAGGGAAGTCCAGTGTTGGTGAGCTTCTCAGGGGTTAATATCTCAAAGGTTATGGAGTTGTTTTCCTGTGGTCCAGATCCAGCATGTGTGCAGTATCCATTCCGCAGCTTGCTCCAATCCCTGTGCGTAGGGCTGGAGTAAAAAGCCCACATAGGGGATCCTTTGTTTAGGAGAGTCTAGGCATGGAAGATAATTTACAAGCCGCTAAGGTCCTCACGCCATTGGCTGATGAGGCTCTGTCTGTGTCTGCGAAAGGCATCCCATCTGTGTGTGTGTCTATATGTCTGTGTATGTGCGGTGAGTGTGTGCGTGTCTGCTGTAGCAGCACTTTGCTACGGCGGCTCACAGTCGCCCTAGTCATGACACCCAGGAGCTTGCCCTGCGTACGGCTACTGTAGCCAACATTTTCTTGAGGCTGGAGGAAGGCAAAGCAAGATGGCCACCAATACCTTTTAGGGATATGCTGCCTAAACCAGAGGGGCTTCCTCCGAGGACAGACAAGGTAAAGGCAATCAGAGTGTTCACCCTGGGTTCTATTGTCTTACTGCAGATAGGTCAGCTACAGTGGAGCTCAGCTAGAGGTTATCCTCTGTTGTCTCTCTCTCCTCGCCACCCTGGATTTAGCTGATTGGAGTGCTTTATTTGGACGCCTGTTTTGTCATTGTTCCTACTAAATCACTGAGGACCTGGCCTTTTGTGTGTGAGTGTTTGTCTTGTCTTTTCCAGGTGGGTTTAAATGATGTGACAACAAACTTAGCAACAAAGATATAAAAGAGACCCCTCTTCTTTCCCTCCTTTGCATGTCTTGTTTTTTAGCCACGGTGCTGTATGAAGAGCCCCTTTGCTTCCCCTTTTCTTTCTTGCAGTGTTTTGGACAGCCATATTTCTGCACCTGCTGTTTTCCGACTGCTTAGCAGAAAAGTGGAGTGCTTGTACGCCTTGGGTTGTAACTTGGCAGGCTTTACTTGTTTGGCTACAGTAATGGTATTATTACTGTGTGGTTTGTAGAAAAGGTCTCTCTGTTAATGGTGCTGTCTTGATCTTTGTACTTCTATTGTTGATTAAGCTTTGATTCATGCTTGTGTTCTTTTTCACTGTTATTCTCTTTATGCAGTATGTTTCGTGTGTAGACTACGTTATATTGAGCTCAGCGCAGACAGGAAACACTCAATGAATGAAGGAAATTCTCACATGTTCAGAGAAACACACATAAACCACTACTTACACTCTCAGCCAGGAAGGAAGCATGCTTTTTCAATGTGTTAATGTCAGGGTGTTGCAAGGTGACAGTCCTAACAATAAGATTTCTGCATACACACAATGTGACAAGAGAAAATTGGAGTGTTCACTTTTTTGTTGTAGTATTTCAGTTGATGTGTATGCATAAACATGTTTATATGCATGTCTGTGTGTATTTGTCTGTGTTGTTGAGTTACAAATAGATACACACTCCTTCAAACCTCCCTGGGGACCTATCTCACTCTCTTTGGAGAGAGACAGAGGGTTGCTACGATTCATGTAGTAGTGACACTTGTGCTGTTGATGTTGGTCTCCGAACGTGTGTTTGTGTGTGAAGAACTCACCCTTAGCCACTCTGGGATATGTTTTGTTCATTCTGAAAGCTCTGGCAGGCTCAGCAGTTAGTCACAGTTTGTCTAACACAAAAGAAGAAGATTGTGTTTGCAAGTGACTGACCCTGAGATAGACACAACAGGCACACAAAACACAAAGGCACAGCACCAGCACATCACAGATCCAGCTCCCTCCAGAGACCCAGTGGCTAAATGAGAACACATGACTCTGCATTTACATCCTGCTTTTAAGCTTTTTGTTTTTATGAGGATAAATGTAATATAATTAAAAGCAGAGGCTGCACTTTGATGTCTGCTTCAGATCATAAACAGTTGGATGCACACGCATACACATGCATGCCGACGCGTGTGTGTCTGGTGCAGTGCTGGAAGGCAGCCAGTGCTGCTTTGTCATTGAAAGCAGTTTATTGTGACACACTACCTTTTCCCCCTTTCTCTCTCCCTGTGCCCCATCTTCTTCACTCTTCTTCTCTTGCATTGGCCCATTTCTACATGTTGTGCAGAGTGGTTATCTCACGTTCTTGCATTGGCAGCTTTGGTATTGCCTCAGCCTGAGCTCGAGCTATCTGTTGCATCAGCAGCATGTTTCTAGTAGTCAGACACGATCCTGACGGCCATGGGGTGTGCAGTGGACTGAGGAGAAACTGCAATGAACCAGAGAGGCATCAGGAATGCCACATCACTGAAAAGACTTGGTGATCATTCAGCTTTCCCATAATAACCAAGTCTGATCTTGACATGTTTTTAATCACGAACAGCTCCATGGTCACTGCAACTTACCCTTGAATTGTCAAACAGTATTCAACCTATGGTTAAAGGAAAAACTCCAGCTTCAGCAGGGCCAGAAAGATAGCCAAAAAGCAATGCTGTTCTATGTATTTTTAGCATTCAGAATGGGGAAAAAATGTAAAAAGGAGGGACAAACATGCAAGATGTAGTCAGGAGACTTTGCAGGTAATTTACAAGCTCTAGGAGGAAGATTGGTGCTGTATGCCTATCAAGAGCTTAACATTTTAAGAAAGATCTTCACACAACAGACGATCTTGTCTTTATACACCCATTCTGGGAGATTGCTCAGCATTAGTATCCTCCTTGACCTCAGTGCACCTTTTATTTTTCAGCTATAAAAGAGTGCTTCAAGCTTTGGAACAATGCCCGATCTCTTATTTTATGCATGTCATTTTATTGCCTAATAGCCATTGCATGTAGGTTCTCCATGTATGCACTTGAATGTTGAACACGCTATTGCCTTTTTATCCAGGATTTCTGAGAATCTTTTAAGTGAACCAATTCCAGCTCCAGATTTAGGTTGACTCTAAGCAGATTTTAAGACTCAGGATTGTTTTGTTTTGTGAAATGTAGTAAAAATGTCAGTATTCTGTTGCAGCAATACACGAGCAGCTGTGGCTCCGTAAGTCGAGCAGTTTTTTAAATAATCGTAGGGTTAATGCTTCATTTTCCACAGATATTCCTGTGCAATCTATAAAACTCTCCACTTCCATATATCATTCTATTTATCAAGTACCGTAAAAATAGTATAGTGATACTGTACCAATATCAATCTGGTTCATGTCCAATGGAAACAGAGGGAACAAAGAGCACATGTAGGTGATAAACACAAGTGTTTTCTGTTTGGTCTGTGGGTTCAAAGGAGTCTGGTTTATACTGATGTGCTGCTGCTGCTTGCTATTGATCTGTCAGCTTGGAGTCCACATCTCCTGCTATAAAATGCATTAAAAACAGTTGCTGTGATTGAGTATAATGGGTGTTAATGCCAGGTAAACAGTCATAAAGAACATATATCCAACTGCCCTGTAGTCACGCTAGTTCATTAGAGGGAAACTGGGATGTCTCTCTCACACACACACACACACACACACACAAATAAATGTACAGTACACTCAAGTGAGTTTAAGATCCTTTTGTCAGCTGAGACTTGGCACATAATAAAATATTTTTATTTATTTTTGTTTGTCTTTGTCACACTGCAACACTTTTCTTCCACTGCTAAAGGCTGTAGTTCTGATGTGATGTGGGGTTAACCCCTAAAATAAGGAGCAGCTTGTCTTCAGTGTATCATATGCTCATGTGCTCAAGATGATGAAAAATAAGGAAGGCTTTCATATTTTTGGTTGCAGAAATGCAGCATGTAAGCTAGCAGAAAGAGTTTCTAAGAGAACATGTAAACCACAGTAACAAAAGCACTTTCCTCAAAGCCTTAAAACTTCCTCAGATACTATAGGTTGTAGTAATCATTGTCTGTATACTACACGGGTTGTAGTAGTATGTGTTTAATAAAGGTTTTGTGGGCAATCCCTATGCCATGGTTGACCTTTGGATGATCATAGTTTTGCTAGCAAACAGAAGGGTCAAGCCATGCTGTAGCTGCTGTGTGACCCATAGTGGGTTAATCACTGTCTTAACAGTGCACAGGGCTATAATGTCAGGACAGCTGCGTGGATAAACACATGTGCTTGTGTACACATGCCTAGCCAGGAGCACACCTTCAAACCCAGCACAGACACAACACGTACATGCATGTTGCACACATTCCCACAGTGACGCAGCCATGAACTATGCGTGACTCCAAATGTTTACTTGTTGGCTCTCAGCTACTTGTGGGTGTGCAGCTCTCAACACTCCTCAGCTCAGACATGAACATAGTCCTGATCGAAGCCTCAACAGTGAATTAGCACAATTTAACTTTTTATTAGCTCGGTTTAGAGATCAGCTTTGGCAAGATTTATAAAAAGGAGATTATTTGTTTTCCCAATGCCATAATATTTTCCACAGCCTTGATAGTGGCTGCAGCAGATGCTCGTGCCATGCTGAGAGGCAATCTGCTGTGCTGTGTGCCGTGACTGTTTAGAACAAGCTGAATCACTGTATACTGCCAGAGCCTGTTGAGTCATCTCTCTCCTCTTGTTTCTCTCTCTGTCTCTGTGTCTCAGGTGGTTCCAGAAAGTGGGTCGGTAAATGGCAAAGGCAAAGCACAGATGGATGACACCCACATGGCAGCAGAGGAGGATGAGGGGGAGGAAGGCCACATACCTCATACACAATCTCCCCCCATCACCCACTCGCTCACCCACAACCAGGCCTTGGACCAAGGTGGACGGCCAGCACTTATTAAAGGAGAGCCCGGGCTAGAGCTGACCAGCACTGCACTTCATCAACACGTATGCTCTTCTGTGACTTTTCAGAACGGTTCTGCTGTGAACCCGATAAAACCTAATGGTGCTAGTATGACCACTGTGTCACACTCTGATCTGAAGTCTGCATTTAAACGGACTACAGTGGCATTGGAGCCTCAAAGGACTATTGTAGCTGCGATTCCTAAAGACTCTGAGAATGTACCCATGACTCCTCCAGATGACATGTCAGTTCCACTAAAGAAGATCAAACAGGAGGAGCCGTGGGTGTGGATCACTGAACAGACGCAGCTGAGTGATGAAGATGAGGTATGTGAAGACCCACTGGCTACGCTGGCGGCCGTTGTGTGTCTTTCTGTTACAGAGAGGAAGGGGCTGGAGGAGAAACTTTTCAGCTCACGTTCTTCCATTCTCGGCTCCATCAAAGTAGAGCCACCAGATTTGCACTTCATCAGAAAAGAGAAAGAAGAACTACAGAATGACTTGTGTCAGAAAAGCACTCCTGTTAATCTGCAAAGGACTCCCCCACCCATCAAAAGTGAACCTCCTCCAAGTGTCTTGTTACCAAGCGTGCAGTCTTTGGCGGAGAGGAGAAATCTTAGTGTTGATCAGGCTATTGCTATTGAGGCCTTGACTCAACTGGCAGCTATACCTCAAAGCACCCCAGGGTCCATTAAAGCTGAAAGTAAGTGTGAACATCCCATTTGTAATGCTGTGCCATCACCAGCCTCCAATACAAATACAGTCCTGCAAGAAGCCAAACCCACAGCAGCTATCCGCTACAATAAAGTCTCGGTCATCAGCTCACCACTACACCAGACGTCAGTCATACACCCTCCTGTGGCCAGACAAGGGAATGTCATCCAGTGCTCCAAGGGGTTGAGCTTAAACAACAAGCTGCAGGACCTCTTGGAGGCAAGCTCAGGCGGTGATAAAACGCTCTCCAGGAGGACAGAACAGGATTGTGGTTCTTATGTCATTAAATCTGAATTCAGCTATAAAACCCCCACTGATGTGAAGTTCAGTAAGGACCATGAGCGTTTGTCTGCAGAGGGTCGAGATGGGGTTGTTGCAAAAGTGAGCAGAAACAGAGATGAAGAGGAGGTGGCAGCTCAGCTGGCAAACTTGGCCTTTATCATCCAGTCCCAACACAACCAGCAGTCAGAGAACAATCCTCCAAAAGGAACACCTGTGTCAGCTATCAAATACAACTACAAATCCCAGCAGCCCCCCAGTCAGAAAACACCTGTCAGAAAGAAAACAAAAACTACGCCTTCCAAGCCCAGAAAGAAGAGAAGTGATGGATTACATGAGGGAATCAGTCGGACCCCACTCTCAAAACGCATGCCAAATGGAGAGACGCCCCACAGGAGCAGAAACCAGAAGATTCTCTTGCAAGGGAAATCACGCCTTCACCACAAGAAGAACCTATTTCTGCCTCGGGCTCAAATTGATGTGAAGAGATACCTGGCTGAGGCTCAGGAGGAAAGGAGGCAATTCATCCATCAAATTAACACTCAAAATATATCTTATTTAGGGCAGCAGACTCAGAACTACAGTACTCTCACAAGGATCAACCACACTTCTGGTCAAGAAAACCAGCCGTGGTCTCTTTCCAATGGTCCACTTCACCAACACAATCCATGCAATGGTTATGCTGCAGGACCAGAGGAGTCCGAAAAGCATTTGTTATCTCAGGTAGCGCAGCCCTGTGGTGGGCTGCAGCACGGTGCTGATCCTAACACCAGCCTAGCCAAATCAGCTTTTCTCAGCCACACCGCTGGGCATCATGGTCTGGCTAATGGCTTCTCAGGGGCTTGTCAGTCCCCTCCCCCAAGTCAACAGAGCTACTACAAGCTGGAGAGGTCAGGACCTGTCACTGTCCTGTCTACGGCTACTGATGGGGCTCAGGGCCACTCTGCAGAGTCAACTCCATCCAAGAATGGCATCAACAATTTTCTGGAGTCTCCCATGAGTTTTCTGGATACCCCCACCAAGAACCTGCTCAACACCCCTTCCAAAAAACTGGCTGATCTTCCATCCTGTCAATGTGTGGGTGAGTCGGTTCTGCCTAACTTTTTTCAGAAGAAAACAACTCTTTAGGGTCTGTGTTTGTGTTACATTGAATATGTTCCTCTTTGTAACTAAACATTCAGATGTACATGTTTTTCCTCTGGCCTGTAGTGCTGTTTATTGTGTTGGTGTGATTTGCACAGATTGGGAGATATCAGATGTAAAAATGCCTGCCTTCTCTTCACTCTACTGAGACCAGATAGCACTCACATTATGGTCAAAGCATAAAAAAATGCATTTTAAAACTCAGCAGTAAAGTCTCTTTACATAACTCATGATCTGGCTACTTTAAAAAAATCCACAAATGTTGTGAGCAGTTTGTTGTGGGACCTTTCTTTCTAATCAACTAGACACACAAACTGCATCCCTTTGCATAAGGACGTGCATCTATCCATGACGTGAGGCTCGTGGTCGTGACAGCATGTATACATTTATGGTATATCCCCTCAGTTGACGTGTAATGTTAGCTAGCTGCATGCATTTTTTTCTGCAGGCTGATATGGTTGGTGGGTGTAGTTCATTGGAAAGAGAATAGTAAAAGTAATGTAGCAAGTAGTGTGACAAATTGCTTTATACAGGGAGTAATTAAGGAACATAATGTATTGCTTTT
>VUQI01061243.1:13756-27414 GCA_015106735.1 Paratilapia polleni
GGGGGGGGGGGGGGGGGGGGGGGGGGGGGGGCACCTGGGAAAACAACAATTAAGAAATTGTGGAAAGAACAGGAAGTGCCCCCCCCCCACTCTCTCCACCCCTCTATCTTGCTTTCTCTCTCCTGTCTTTCTAACCAAACACATGCAACAGCTGGATGCTGCTGAATCAGTCCCTTGAGCAGGAAATTACACTTCCTGGCAAGCTGCACTTGAAATGTGGACAGTCAGTTAGAAAAACACGATTATAGGATGGCAATCCCACACACACATCCACACAAACAGGCTCACTCACACTCCTTGCTGTGCACACTGTGTTACATATCTGTGTGTATATCTTGGTAAATGACAGCTTCCCAAACTGATACTGAGCATGTAAACAAACTCCACTGGTGTTTATAACACCGACCAACCTCCGCACACACATACATGAATGTGCCTACACCCACCCACAAGTGTCCTCACATGCCTCACTGACACATATTGCAGAAAAAGAGGACTGACACACACACACACACACACACACACACACACATTCTGTGTTAGGTTTTTCAGGGCCTGCCCTGATTTAGTGCTAGCTGAATATTTTTTTCTGCTGCACATATTTTATAGTTAGCAGAGAATGTACAGACGTACACTACCAGCTTTCAGCTTAACATCAAATAGCCAAAGCTTGGAGTCAAAATCTGTGCAGGAAAAATGTGGGTTTATTTTTAATGTCTTGGACACTGGTAAAAAAACAGCGTGACAAAATATAAACCTACTCACTCCAAATGCAGGTATGCATTTTATATTTCATGGTAAAACTATAAACAGAGGCATTTTTTTTATGAGACTGAATTTTTACAGTACAGCGTAAGAAATACCTTCTGGCGTTTTGTGTGTTTTTAACAAGAGCACTGCAATGCAATTTGTAATAGAATTCTTATTCATGGCCTTTATTCATTACTTCTTCCATATCCATTTTCTTTTCAGAGGTTTTATTGTGCCGTCTGTCTGGGCATATGCATTCAAAAGCAGAACAAGTAGAAAGTATTGAACTAGGGTTCTAATGTTTGTGTTTTTTCCAACTTTCTCACTCCCCTCCTCCTGTCTTCTTCCTCCATCTTAAAAACTTATTTTTTTCCAGCTTGACCTTCACCAGGAAGCATTAAATCACCAGAGGCCACCTCTGTCACACCTCCAATCCAGCCCCCCACAAAACATGTCTGTGCATGTGTGGGTCAGTAAACAAAGCCAGAAAGAAGTTGTGTTCTTGTGCTATATACTATGTGTACTATACCACTGTTTTCTGTGCACATCACAGCAATAGGCCCAAGGGGCCTCCCAGGGGGAGTGGGACTTTTTGGATGAGAGGGCCCAAATAGGAACATTCCCCCAGAGAGTTAGGGCAAGTCTATATGAGCCCACTCACTGCACACACACAAACACAGACACTAACACACACATACATCCTGAGGCACAATTTCAGTGTTGCTGCTGAGATCACACAGAGAGAACAGACCTCTGCTATGCCATACTCATACTAAACAGAATAGAGAGAGACAGATTAGTGTGGGTATTGACTTCTGCCCTATGAGGAACAGTCGCTATATAAGAGGAATTACTGGGCTTTTTAAAAATCTAACTTTCCTATGAGACACACAGAAACACAAACACCCTCAAACAAAAATAAACTCACATAAAGATCCACAAACTGTGAGAAGTGCAAATGAATCCGTATGGAAGGATGACTAACTAATGCATAAATACATGTCATTAATTGCTTAAAGTGTCAGCTTTAAACAATTTTCTTTCCTCCATTTTATATTTTCTGTCTCCGTCTCTTTCACTCACTCTTTGATCTCTGCAAATGTCCAATGAACTAACTGCAGTTCTGACCCACTTCTTTGCCTCTCTCTGTAATCCTTACATGAATTATTTACTCTGACTCTTTGAATGCACACACACAAAAATTATGCAGTCATACTCTTTGAAAAGAGAGTCAAACTTATTCTGTATCAACATTTGTTCATCAGCTCTGCATCAGTCAACTGCTGAAACTGTCATTTTCTGGCAGAAAGACAAAGGGGAAGCCAAATAGATACTCTGGCAGATAGCTCTGTCCTTGTCAAGTCTTGGCTACATTTTCAATTATCATTCTCTGTGTCAGCTATAGCTGCAAAGAATGGGACTGAGATTAAAGGGAGAAGCAACTGTTTAGTTAGTATGTTTAGAAGTAGAAAATATACCAATCACTTATTACTTAAAGCAACACTAAACTCTTGGTGGCCAAACAGAAAACCTACAGTACATATTCATGAGATGAAACCCTAGAATCATGTCTTCCCCCTTTTCATCTTTCCCCTCAAGAGCAAAAATAATTCAAATAGCAAAACTGTGATATATATAAAACACAGCAGGAGGTTTCTGTTGATTGTGCCAGAAGCATAAGGACATTAGTTTTTGATGAGAAGAGCTGGTGTTTTGATGGTCTAGATTGTTAAAAAAAAAAAAAAAGTCCTAGTTAGTTCCTATAAAAGATGATACTATGTAAACCAGATGTCTGTAAACAAGCCAAAACACAGGGGAAGAATCAGAGAGGATATCTGAGACAATAAATGATTAAGGGACGGTTAAGGTGCCTGTGTTCAAAGCCCTCAAGTAAGGAAGAATATATGTGTTTAAACTGTACAAAACATAAATAGCAGATACAAAATTAGGGAAGAGAAGCATTGAGTATTTTTTAACAGAGCTTTATGTAGAACATTTGTGAAATTGTCTTACACTCACACACTAGACACAACACAGTTAAGGCTCTTAAATGAGAAAATGGAAAGTCAACCATGTAAAGAGCATATGTTCATTTTCAACACTGTGTATAACTAATCTGAAGGAGTGAAGTGCTGTGTGTGTGTCTGTGTGTGTGTGTGTCTGGCAGACTTGGGGTTCTCTTGTTATGCCTGCCAAGATTATTGTCTGGATGAGACCCAGGCTTACAGCACAAATCACTGCACTCTAGACATACAAACACACACACACAGCTGTCAATTTGAAAGTGCATCTGCAGGCTTGATGGACCATGTCCCAGCACTGGTCAAAATAGCAGCCAGTGCTGAAAAGAACTAAGCTAGGTGCAAGAAAGTCCTGTTCAGGTTCAGGCAGGGACATTTACCACTGTGAAGGCACATTCTTTGTCAATGGAGAGCAGAAACATGGCACAAAGACAGCTTTGGTTTATAGTTCCATGGTACCATTCATCTTAATAATATGACAAAAGTTGATTCATTTTTTTCTATTGCTTTCTTCTACTAGGCAACTAATTCTAATGGTATTTGTGGACCAAATAGTTATTGAAAAAAGATTTATTCAACCCTGGGTATATCTGTGGGTAGAGACAAGGAGCATTTGTACCTAAAAGGCAAGACTCTGGCCAAAAAAGTAGATGGTACAGTACCATGCGAAAGTGTTGAGACAACTCTCATTTGTTTATATATATTGCTAGGAAAATGGGAAATAGGTGCAATGTTTTATTGAAACATGTGCAAACATACTGGAAATACAACATATAAGGCAAAAACGGAGTTTGGACATTTCTAACAAGCTTGAAAGTCAATATTTGGTATGACCACCTTTATTTTTCAACGCAGCCTGAACTCTCTTATGCAAGCTTTCTTTAAGTAGTCTTCAGGAATAGCTCCCCAGGCTTCTTGAAGGATGTTTCAAAACTCCTACTCCTCCTTCTTGGATGTTGGCTGCCTTTTATTCTGTTCTTTGTCAAGATGATCCAAAACTGCTTCGATAAAGTTGAGGTCCGGGCTCTGGGGAGGCCGATCTATGACTCATAGTGTTCCATTGTGCATTCTTCTATCTAGGTATGTTTTTACAGTGTGTTTGGGATCATTATCATGCTGAAAATTGAAATTGTTGCCAATCAGACGCTTTCCAGATGGTAATGCTTGGTCGATCAAAATAATTAATTTAATAATACCATCAATTTTGACAAAATCTCCAACATTACTGGCTGAAATGCAGCCCCAAACCATGACAGAGCCTCCACCATGTTTTACAGATGGCTGTAGACACTCACTGTTATACCTCCCTCTTGATGTTCAAATCATCCAAACATATGGATTTTGTCCTCCACTTGTTCAGTTTCCTCAATTTTTTAATGACACTCTGCACACCATGCCGAGATATGCCAAGCTTTTGGCTAACAGCTCTTTGGGAATCAACTTCTTGTTGCAAAGTACTATGTTATGCCTGTTAAACTGTGTTACCATTGACATTTTTCATAGATTCAAAGAAATGGGAACAAATTATGTGTTTTTGTGACAGGTTGTTAAATTTGGTTCTTTGCCAAGTTGCCTGTTATGTGTAGACACAACACTAGTTCATTCCTTGAGTTAGGTTCCTTTTTTAAGCTTGAATGATTATTAAGTTAGTGTTAAGTGGCTAAAATCATTACTCTGAAAATGGTCTGGTACAAGGACTGGACTGAAAAAAAGTGAAAAAGCAGCCAATGTCTAGAGAAAAACTTTGAAAGACCTTCAGAAAGCCTACAAGACAGCCTGGCTCTTTGGAAGCGAAACATATAGAAATGAGCGAGGGCTCAAAACCTCAATGAGCATTTTTATCCGCTCATATCTTCTTTTGACCTAACTCTTGTGGCATAATAGTAAGAAACCACCATTCATAGACTTTAACAAGAAAACTCTACTTCAACTAGAGAACGATGAGGACACCAGTCCCCAGTTGAAATGAAGCCATCACATCAAGATTCCACAAATAGATCAAAAACAATAAAGTATCACCCTGTCTTAGCTAGAGTAATTATTATTTTTCCAGCTTTTAGTGCAACCGATGTTCACCATTATTAGTTTTGTTCTTGACTATATGTCAGGAAAAACATCAGAAACAACAAGGTATTTTGCCCGGCAATAGACTGATGACCTGTCCAAGGTGTACACCACCTCTCACCCAATATTAGCTGGGATAAGCTCCAGCCACCCCCCCACGACCCTGAATTGGATAAACAGTTAACAAAATGGATGGACGGATGGATGGATAGATGGACGGATTAGAGAAGGTCTTACTTGATCCCACGGACATCTATTACTGGAGCACAGCTTCTGTTCTGGCATGACACTGAAATTGCACATATTAGCAACTCATTCATTAGATGTATGATAACCAGCTGACTCACAGGCTCTAATAATATCATGTCAGTATATAAAGTGCCAGATCTCTCCCTAAAGCATTACCCCAACCTACTCCTTATGTGGAACATGTTTGTGTAGTTGATACAGGTTAATTAAGATGCAATGTACATGTAGGGATGGGTTAGTTTTCTCTGCAGAATCTTTGCTGCTGATCAGTTTATCTGAGTCCACCAAAGACTAGATTTTGGCCAGTTCCTTGCATAAGCATGTACACAGATAAACAGATTCATATGCTTGTCTGAGTCTGCTTAATATATTAGCTATTGTATTATTTATTGCTATATTATATAATAAATGACCTCAAACTCAACTGTTTTTCCTGAACAGTCCACCATGTACAGTTAAGGCGATAAATACTCCAACACTACTGCAAAGCTCACTCTGTCTTCCATTGACCCTTTACAGAGTGAAATGCCACAAGCGCTCCTCTATAGTTGTACACCTCGAGCGCTGCAACGGCTGTTGCCCCAGCACTTTTCATATCTCTCATGAAAGGGGGCTATGTGAATAGCTTGGCACCTCATTAGGAACAAAACAGAAACGACTAGGACCACAGGACACGTGGCCACACTCTAACACACACACACACACACACAATTATAAGCCCTTAGGGAAGGTGTTGAGGGCAGAGAAGAGGATGTTTTTGTGCTTCTGAGCAGATGAAGGAAACCGGTGACTCACATCTTCTCTTATCCTTACATGTTTCCTGGTTAAAACAGCTTGACCTTATAAGGCTAAGACACACAGTCTCGATCTCTCTCTCTCTCACACAAACACACATATCCTACTGTTCCACTGCAGACGGAAGAAAAAACAAGCTGTAAATATTCAACACTGTAGGCCACATGAGAAGATGACGATGAAAGCTGGCATCAGCTTCAAAACATCGAAACTGCAGAAACCAGCAAACAAAGTCAAATACACCCGTGTAATACAGATACAAACAATTAAATGCATGCATGCATAAGTGCACACAGACAACCCCCCACCCCCACTCACCCAAACACACACACACATACACCTGTCCATTATGCCTTGCCTGTAGCCCGTAATGACCCAGTCCTTGTATAGCCACTAATTTAACAAACACATTTGTGGTGATGTCATGCTTTTGGCTGCAGTCTGTTAATGCACAAGGAGTCACACAAATCAGACATTAGACACACACACATACCCACACCCACGCTGGCAAGGAAGACAAAGGACACATAAATAAATCTAATGTAATGTGTCAAGATAGCTGACCTAAATTTCACTAGTCGTCAGTTTATTCCTGCTACCACCTGCAACCCAAGACCCAAAGGCAACTAGCCTACACCAATTACTTCCAACAAGAAACTAGACAGCTGAACACACACATCAATCACATACTAACCAGAGGAAATAATGTGAAAAGGAAAAGGTTTTGTTGGTGTTTGGAGCAACAGGACTTTCAATCACCTACCTAAAGCATTAATAAACCCCCCCAAAAGTGCATATTTTAATCTTAATAAAAATATATGACACAATTTAATGCATCTCTGTCTTTTCCCCAGATTATTCCCTACATGTGAAGGGATGTCTCTAACCAAATTCATTCCATCTGTGTAGGAGTACTAGTGTAAAATGGGAAAAAGCATCCAAATGAAGTAGTTTGTTTATTGTATCACACACAGCTGGATCACCCTCTTTTCTTTATTTTTTGTAAAGCTTTTAAACTTTGATAATGACTGTAACTCCAAAATCTCCCAGGTCCCTGTTGTCCCTGATTATTGATATGGCCAATAATTAATCCTACATAAAACTGTTCAACACATTAAAAAAAAAGTTTTAAAAATATAAGCTTAGTGTACAATTAGCAAAGCCAATACAACTTAGATATTAAGATGACATATGATGGACAGCATAAGAACTGCATTAAGAAAATGTAGCCTGTAGCACATTTTATCCATATTGTTTTCGGTTCTACAGTATTTAGTCTAATAATAAATGTGTGGAGAAGCATCTCCTTATCCAAAGCATGAAAGAAAAATACTTGAGCTCAAAAGTAGTTCTCAGCCAACAGCAAAACCTTTACACTGTAGCTCATCTGAGAGATGTCACTAATTTTTTTTAAGCCACATTTAGCGAGCATATTCTATCACTGATGACTAAATGATATGATGCTTTTTAACAGAGCCCAAGCAGTCCAAAAACTGGGTTTATATACCCAAAACTTATCAATATACAAATTCTGTTATCATCCCCAGTGTTTAAGTCTCGGACTGGCTCAAGGACATCCAAAATGAATATACTGCATTTAGGAAAATATACAGTATAGGAGGTTGTGAGGAACACTTACCTGACCTCACATGATTTTTATCTGGTTATAGAGACTTCAGCTGACTTTGGTGGAGACTGTGTAGTAAAGAGTTATCAAAGCTAGACCAGTACAAAAATAGCCAGCATGACAAAAATGGGACATTCATTAAGAGATGTTGAGTGTTCATACATATCTGGAGCCCAAAAAGGAAGACTGACCAAAACTAGACAACACGGAGCCAGTAACAGGCCAATTCCCAGACCCCAATGCTGGTCAGAGATAAATTTCTTGTTCCAGAAAGGTCTGAACTCTGACATTCCCCAGATACCAGAGTGTTTTTACACTAACAAATATCATTCAACAACAATACAATGAGCAGATCTTGGTAAACAAGCCACAGCAGTGGCACATCACTCAAAACCAGTATATGTGAGTTCAAAACGTAAAACTGCAACACAAGCAGCAAATTGTGAAGGAATCAGCATCACCAGCTGTTAAGTCTAGACTTACAGTGATAGGTGTGTAACGGAAAGGTGTGATCACCTCTGAAATAACATGTTTGTACACAAGCACACACTAGTGAGTGTGACTCAGACACCAAAGTGGAGAAAGTGAGGGAGAAGCAAAAGCAGGGATTATAATTACAGATTTTAAAACCTGTCTGCTATTTAATTTCCAATCATTTTCTCCCTAATTCAGTGGGGAAAAAAAGGCAATAAGAGCCCAAATCAAAGCTACAAACCACACAAATCAAACCTTCTAGAAGAGGCAAGAGGTTTGCCATCAGTTACTTCTCCTTTATTTTCACCTAAGGCTTATTATTAACATACTATCAGTAGTGTTACATGCTGTAATTCTTTGAAATCAGTTGGCTTTCAAAAAGACTGCATTTATTAGGGAAGGATTTAAAAAGTAAAAGTTTTTAATAAATACATTCTTAGACAAGACAGGACAAAGCTGTACAGCCTGTGTCGTGACACAAAAAACTCACCTATAATATTTTTCTTTAATATTTTTATATGATTTGTTTTGTGAATGTGGTACTAACAGGGTAAAAGAATGGCCTTCCTTGGTTTTAAGCAAAATCAGAGCTAAGAATGTAGATCTTTATAATAAAAAAAAATACATCAGAGCTTTTTAAAACTCAGAAAATACATAAAATGCTAAATGCAAATCTGTAGAAAAATCCTTCTGGGTGTCCAGAGTTCACATCTCTCATTCTGACTTTCATGGATATGGTCTAGTCCTGCAAAAGCAGGATCTTAAAAACATTAAATCAGTGGTGTACAGTACATGTAATTTCACAGTCAGACATAAAAAAAATCTTTCTAAAAATTCACACTCAGTCCCCTAAAGACATCTTCTGGATGTCCAAACATATTGTCTTTCAGACATTTGTGTGCTCTTTGGGAAGTTACATGCAGGCAGCAAGACAATGTGTTTATAATGAGAAACGAGTTGAGATCTCCAGATTTTAGCAGAAATCCATATAAGTGCATGTTTAGACTGAACAGCCAAAGCTAGACTAACTAGTCTGAGGGTTGTCTATGTGTGTAGGTATGTGTGCTTATGTGTGTGCTGACTGCTGTCCCTGTCCATCAGAGGGTCATATGAGGAGCAGATTAGGGTTTCTAACCGCAAACCCCTGTCGCCATGGCCCGACGTCACGAGTCGGTGAGGAGTCATCGTGTTCCGAACCACCAGTGACTCACCCCTCCTTATCTCGCCACATGCACACGAATACACACACATATACACACACACACACAAAAACCCACATCTAAATCAGGACTTTGTGGTACAACCCATGTTCGTCAACCATTCGGTAAGACCAACATTTCAACAAGTCAATTTGAGCCAGAGCTGATGACTGCCATTATCTAAAGTATGAGTACTGCTAAAGCCGTTTTCACACATGCACTGCAGCCCTGAACTTGTGAGAAGAAGTCTTTACTCTGAAAGCTCTGTAGCAAAACTTCTGCACAATGTCCGATTGTGTCCATGTGAATTGTCCAGTGAACTCACGCTGAGCGAGTGGGCGTGATGTCTCCTGCCTCCTGCATGCACTACCCAGCTAATATCCTCGCCTAAATCAAACAGAGCATTCCCATCAGTAAGATCGCATCTGATGAGAGCCTTCTCCTGCATTGTGCTACATGTGAGAAAGGACACTTTTGAACAATGTCCTGACCCAATTCTCCCATTTTCATGATCCAATACAGGTATTGTTACATGTCAATAAAAGATTTAAAAAAAAAGCCCACAGAAGCTTCACTCCCCGTTATAAAACTCCAATAACTGAGAAACACTCTGCAGAAAGAAGTGTTAAAGATATCAGGCATAGTAACATCTATGTATAATCTATGCTGTGGTCTAATTTTCTGTAGCTGAAGTCTGAAATTTTTCTTTAAAATAATGTTTATCAACAGTTAACCGTAAAATTTGGAAAATTCATGAAATAACAAACGTATAAGAAAATGTTAAGTATGTTTTTATTATTCCATTACAATAATCTTAAACTGAAGGGTTAAAACAACATCTCTCAGGTATTTATATGTCTGACAGCAATTTGGGATCTTTGCTGTCATATCTTCTAAATATTATGACTTCAAGATGAAATCTTAGGGGCAGCTCAAATGAGTCTTTGACTTGAGCAGGATGGTTAATGATTCCTTTCTAAACACACCTCAGAACACTTTACCAAACCTATAATCAAGATTTCCATGATGTATGTTTGGAAGGCAAATTTGTTATAAATTATGTAAATGGTCCTCTAATTTATCCTTTAGTGGATTATGTCAGCCTCTATGACCCTGACTCACACGAGAATCATTAATAAACTGACCTATTATCCATAGGGATTTCTGCTCTTTGAATTAAAAAAAAATGCCACTCGTTTTCTTTAGACTTACAGTAAATTCTGCACACAGATGTAATGTCCAGCTATTTTTCCACATCTACAGAGAGCAAAAAAGTGTTTAACTGCATATTTTCAGCAGAAGCAGACCCAGCATTGTGTGGCAAGCTGTCACTTTAAGCCTGTTAGGGGAGTATTTACAACCCAACATGCAAACAAGACTATAAAACTGGACTCTTTTCACCTCTCTCTCAACTCTTTCCCCTCCCTTCTATTAAACCAGTGGTTGTTTAAAACCTCAACAGACTGAGAAAAGAAATTAGTCCATGTAGTGGGAGCAATAAAGACACTACATGAAGAATTAACAGATATTAAACAGCTTACAGGATTCATTACAGCTGGGGATGAAAGCAGGACCAAAGCAATTGAACTGCTCATTTGTAAGCAGTTAACCCTAAAAATAAATGTTTTAGCACAAACACGTAAGAAAAAACCCACCCAAATCTGCCTCTCTCTCTCTCTCACACACACGCCACATCCACTGTTACTGGGTTATTTTCTCCCTAGTGTTTAGAGTCTATTCTTGGAGTCATGTTTGTGCATGTGACCCCTGCCACTGCTCACGGTCAAATGTCCGACTGCCTTTTCATCTCTAGAGCCCATGTTTGTGCCTCATGCAGAGATAGGGCCATGTTTAAACATTTAGATCTATATAACTTTAAGCCATCATCATTCACTTTTGCATAAAAATGTTCTTTCTTATCCATACCCTTTTTTCTATTTTACTATCTCCACTCAGAATTTCTTCTCTCTCTCTCTCCTACTCTTTCACCTGTCATCACTTTATCAACATCTCTTTAGTTTTATCCACCCTTCAAGGTCTTTAAAGACAAAAATCAAAAGTATCACTCCATTTCTTTCCACTCTTCCTTTATGTTTTGCTGGGGCCTTACTTGACATTTTATTTCATCTGTTTGAGACATCAACGCACACTAGCACAAGGGTTTTTTCATTCACTTACCCCTAAACCCTCAGTGGATGCCAAGTGGATACACGCGCTGGCTGGGATCTGGCTTTATCTGAGCATGTGGCTGAGCTGCTGCAGCTAAGCCCAGGGTTTAGGTCTAGACTTTCCTAATGAGAAGCAGCCTTCCTTTACTGTATACTGCATTTGCCACTGCATGAATACAGCTCAGTTTGCAACACATACTATTAGGTCCATAATTTGTAGTACAAAGAGACTGTTTTTGTAGTTTTACCTCTGTACACCACCCCAGTGGATTTTAAATCAAACAATTAAGATGTGATTGAAGTGCAGACTTTCTGCTTTAATTCAAGAGGTTTTACAAAAAATTCTACATTAACTGTTTAGGAATTACATCCATTTTTATACACAGTCCCCTATTTTCAGAGGCTCAAAAATAACTGGACAAAATAGCAGAATTTTAAATAAATACAAGGATTGCTTTTAATACTTGGATGAAAATCTTTTGCAGTCAGGGACTACCTGAGGCTCGAACCCATGGACATCACCAAATGCTGTGTTTCCTCTCTTGAGTTCTGCTAGGCCTTTACTGTAGTCACCTTCAGTTGCTGCTTGTTTGTGGGGCTTTCTGCATTCAGGTTTGTATTTAATAACTGAAAGGCATGCTCTATTGTGTTGAGATCAGGTGACTGACTAGGCCAGTGAAGAATATCCAATTTCTTTGCTTTGAGAAACTCTTGGGCTGCTTTTGCAGTATCCTTTGGGTCATTATCTATTTGCACTGTGAAGCACTGTCCAATCAGTTTTGCAGCATTTCAGGATTCATCCTGTTACTATCAGCAGTCACATCATCAATAAACACTAGTGACCCGGTTCCACTGGCAGCCATACATGCCCATGCCATAACAATGTCTCCACCATGTTTGTCAGATAATGTGCTATGCTTTGGATCATGAGCTGTTTCTCTCCTTCTCTATACTTTTCTCTTCCAATCATTCTTATACAAGTTAAACTTGGTTTCATTTGTCTAAAGAATTTTTTTCAGAACTGTTCAGGCTCTTTTAGATGTTTCCTGGCAAAGTCAAATCTGGCCTTCCTGTTCTTGAGTGTAACCAGTGGTTTGCACCTTGTTGCACCCTTTACATTTATGAAGGCGTCTCTTGATTGTAGACTTTGACAATGACACACCTACCTCCTCCAGAGTGTTCTTGACTTGTTAAGTTGTTTTAACTATAGAAATAATTCTGTTATCATGCACTTTAGTTGTCTTCTGTGGTTTTTCAGGCTTTTTGGTGTTGGCCAGTGCATTCCTTCTTTTTAAGAATGTACCAGATTGTTGATTTTAGCCAATTCTAAAGTTTTTGCTATCTCTCTGATACGTTTATTTTATTTTTACAGCCTAATGATGGCGTCCTTCACTGCCATCGACATCTCTACGGAGAGATTGAGAGTTCCAGTGAACAGCTACCAAATACAAGTTCAAGACTTGGAATCAACTCCAGATCTTTTATCTGTTTAATCTGTGATGGAATAATGAGGGAAACTGCTTGTCAGTCAATTGTCCAATCAATTTTGAGCCTCTGAAAATGGGGACTATATATTAAAATTGATTTAATTCCTCAACAGTTAATGCTAATTTTCTGTAAAACCTCTGGAGTTAAAGTCTGCACTTCAATCACATATTGATTGTTTGATTTAAAAGCCCCTGTGGTGGTGTACAGAGGCAAAACTACAAAAACTGTTAAACAAATCTTTGTTTAACAAATTCTGTATTAAGTATTTCCATGTATGTAGACATAAATAGAGAGGCATATATGGTACATTAATTTGAAATTGAGTTTAAAAAATAATTTTGCCACTTATTTTTGCAATTATTGGCAGTTATTGCAAATACTAGTCACCTCATTTATACATAAAGTCCTTCTCAGATGACATTAATTAGTAAGTGTCCAAAATCTCAATTTACTCCTAACCTTTTGTGAATAAACAAATGACACACAAACATACACAAGCATAATATAATATGACACAATCAAAAGAGCTTATTTGTCCAACCAGTTTAGAAAACTGGGTTTGGTCACACCAAAGATTCAGAATAAACAGAAGGAAAGGAGAGGCTGAGGCCACTTTTTTCTGTTTTCCAAATATAGCTGCAGGCTGCATTTACGTGTATCCACAGTGTGTATGTGTGTGTGTGTGTGTGTGTGAGCGCACATCTGTTTGTGATATGGCTGCACAATAAGCAAAGATTTAGTAGATGAGCTGACTCGAGTATGGCTTATTAGACCTCAATAATGTCAAACCAGGACTTAACAGAGAGCTGGGGGGGGGGGGGGT
>VUQI01061243.1:27434-48927 GCA_015106735.1 Paratilapia polleni
GGGGGGGGGGGGGTACCTGTCTCTGCTGTCCTCACGCGCACACACAGCCATATACACAGATGTACAAGTGTTCACACACAGAATTTTTTGACAGGCCGCCCAGTCTTGCAGAGCAAGGCTCACAAAGGTGAGGTCATCCCATGTGAGACTACCCTGTACAAGAGAAAAGTTCCTCATCAAGGGCAACATATACTCAACACACACGCTCACAAAAAACACACAGAGACATTCTTCCTGTTTGTTTCTGTCACCTGGAGGCTGAAGAAAACAACAAGGTCTCTGGTCGTGGGCCAGCAAGTGTATAAAGACAATGGCTACAGCATGTGTGACTCACATGCGCACACACACAACCTCCCTTGGGTTAGGCTCAGAAAGGAAAATTCCCTCATTATAGCAGCATAGCAGCAGTTCAAAGGCAAAGTGGGAACACTGTTCTGTTACTATGGGTCTAACTGGCTTGAAGCCTGTATCATCACAGTGACTACTGTCACAATTCATCATACTAACACGCTGACCAATAGCCCAGCAACACAGTCACACACACAGTCACATTGCCTGCCAACAGTGATGTCAATTATAGACCAGCCTCAGTGGATCATCAGTGAGCGACCGTGTAAAGTCATGAACTCAGTGCCTAGATATAAAGTTCATTTACAGAGCATCTTTAAGGCAAAGAAAAAAAAGATGAGAATTAAAAACAAGCACAAACTACAGACATAAAGCTAACACAAAAAAAATATATATACAAAGTCTAAATGTGTGAATTCTGAGTTGCTTGTTATAAACCATGTAGGAGTGAGTTCCAGACCTCAAAAGCTCACTAACTTTGGTTTCACATCTATAAAGATAAACCCAGCAAACCCTGTCCAGAGCAATGTACCACAATAGAGCTGTAGTAACTAGGTAACATGCAGTAGGATGCAGCACCACCACGTAGAGCTCGGAAAGTGACAGACAAGATTTTTAATTAAATTCGGAATGTGACGGGTATGGAGAAAGAAGTGAGCTTACTAGAACTCTGTAGCCCCCTGCTTGAGGGGGGCAGCTAGAGGCTACATTAGCATTTACTGGCATAACACATCTCCGACTGAACTGTCAGTGCTGGTCTTTCCATTGATCCATCTGTCCAAGAGTCTTTCGGCAGGTCTGTGGATAATCGCTGTCAAAGGATGAATCCTAATCACTTTAATGATCTCCTGACCTATCTTCTAGCACGACACTAAGATTAAATTGTCAAGTGTGTGCATCATAAGACATAGAGATGTAGAGATACCTCACATTGCCCAGCGGAAGGAGCTTTTTGGTTTTGGTGGCACTTAAAGTTTGGATGTAGAACCACTCAGAGGCTAGCAATTTAATTTGTATACAAAATATCTCAAGCATTAGAGGTTTCGTGTGCAATGATGAGCATTGCACTTTAATGCTTCTTAGAGCACTATTATACCACTTCCAATATTGATTATTTATGAATTATATCAGTAGATTATTATTGCTAAATTTGTACTAGCATTATTCTACTGCTTTTAACAGTGTCATTAAAATCTAAAAGGACTGCAATGTAAACCTGAAAGTGTATGAACAGCATCATCATCACAATTTGGAGTCAACGTTAGGAATGACATGTTCTGCAGTATGTTGCTGCTGCATAAGGTAGGTCAGAAAATGACTAACCAGACTAAAGCCTTGTTAACCCTGCGTTATCTGGAGTGGTGCAACACATACATGCTATAAGAGGTAGCACACGTCTCCAAAAGCCAGGTCAAGTCCTTCCCTTGTGCATTCAGTATGACAGCATATTACTGAGATGTTTCATTGGCTTATACCTCAGTACTTCAGTGTATGCATGTGTGCATGTACATATTCCCATAAAAGCTGAGAAGGCAGTAAATGTAATATGTCAAGTAGGCATGTGGATGTCTTTCCTGAACCATTAGCTCCCAGTAAATACTATAAATGTAAATGTGTGTGAGTTACGTTTCCATATAACATGAACAGGCAGTGGGAGCTATGATTCCGAAATTTCCAGTCAGTGTTCCTAAGCTCCAGACAGACAGTGGAGGCAGACACACAGTCATCCTGTGAGTATACTGCCAAGTCCTCCAAGTGCATGCTTCACATCTGTTTGTTATTACACGTATGCAAGCACACACAGACACAATGTGGACTGTATGAAAGTCACAGATACACACTGACACCTACACTTGCACAGTTTGTTGCAAGAGAGGTCTGCGAGTTCCACATAAACCACCCACACAAGTTCATGGACCAAACTGCAAGTACTGAAAAGATCAGGCATATTTACAAATAAATTAAGTTTGAAAATGAAATTTGAATGCTTGAAATCCAGAAGCATCGACACACACACACACACACAGCTGAAGATGTGTCTTGCTCTGACTTTTTGAAGAAGTATAAAAAAAACAAGTTAATCAGACTGAGTGAGAATGTATGTGAGAATCTTTTTTATTTTTATTTTTTTTATTGTATTATGTTTCTCCGGTGCTGCGGCGAAACAAGTGCCGCACAATCAAAACTAAAAGTGAATAGTCAATTGTATTTCTGTATGTTCAAGATTTTGCAAACAGGAGCCAAATGTATAAACTATACACATTTTCCCTTTAACATTAATCGTCTTGAGGTGTAATTTCACATTACTGGAAATGCATACTCACAAATGCACACTTCTGATCCCTCAGGATTTGGCTCCTCGAGCAACAGTTACAGTGCGACTGTTTTGGCCTTTGAAGTCAGGAGTCAGTAAACCTCTGGGAAACTGGCTTCGATCCTCACTCTGTCTCCACCCCTCAGTTTGCAACTACAGAGCAGCTTTCCAAAAAGCCTCATTATAAAGTCAAGAGGGGAACTTCTAGTTAAAATGATCTATTCAAAAAGCCCTGGGCCTTTGTGTCAAGTTAAGTCCAGAGATTTCATCTTCTTTTAGGAAATACTGGCTCATTTCAAAAGCATCAGTCATTCGTTTCAGTCTTTATAAGCTTCAGCTCTCTTTCTCCCTATGACACACAGCACTGTTTGGGATTAAGACTGGCTTTTAGCAAAGGAGATATTCTGACTGCGAAATAGAGGAAGTCCATCATGCTTAGAGAGACAGAAAGGAAAGGAGAGGGACATTTTTTGGGGGGAGGGGACTATACTCCAACTCTTTTAGTCATAGCTACTCAGTTCCTAACATGTTCATATATCCCTTCAGAAACAGCCACAAATGCAAAAAGGAAAGAAGAAGAAGAAAGAAATGTGGAGCTTATTTTTCTTCACCTCTGAAGGTTGCCTCTGTTTAGCCAGTGGGTTCTCTTTTTATCCCTTCTAATTTTGCAATCTATAATCATTCATCTTGACAAAAAGGGAAGGTTTTGGATTTCCAGAGACAGGGAAAAAACAAAGACAGAAGATTTCGTGTGCAAGCCATTATAAGATGACTTGTGAGAAAACAGTCTGACAGTGCATTAGTGTGTGATTAACATGTTTTAAGTGTATGTTGCATCCATAGGAGGTGGAAGAAAAGGATGGCATCCAGAGGGCAGCGCTGGCATCTTGAGGTGCTCAGCCTATATATAAGCTGTGATGCCTGGGGGTAGAGTGGTCTGCATTCCCCTGATGCAGCTTAAATGATGGATACCTTAGATACCTTCCCTCACTGTCATGGTCTCTAGTTCTTAACAGCCTGGCTTGCCAGAGGGTGAATCTTAACACTCAACTCCTATCCTCACCTCCTTTGCCCATTTAAACCCATGCAAGCCAGAAAATATGTAATTTGATTCCCATTATTTTACAGATGCAACAGAAACAAAGAGCTACAATGGATTTTTTCCATTGCTTCACACAGGCTCTCAATTGTTTTCTTCAATTAATAAAAAAAAAAACAGGAAAAAGAAGTACATTTTCTTCTTCATAGTTTACGTCATATTCAAGAGGTGTTACACAGCTGGTTACACAAATCAGGACTGAAACTAATAATTGCTCTTGTTGTAAATTTATCTGTCAACGATTTTCTCAACCAGCAACAATGACTACAGCAAGTTTTGGCTGTTCTGTATCCTCAGCACTGCATGCACAATTGATCTCTCACAGGTTTTTTTCACCATTAAAACACACTCTGCTGAAATCACAGCATCAAGGATACACACATTAAATATAAAACAGTCTGCTACTCCAGTTGTTGTTGTTCACCTGTCTTTAAAAATTGGATGTGGGGTTGACGTGTATTGCTGTGAATCAAGTAAGCCATCCCTGTATTGGCATGCACAGTGGTAAGGCTTTAAGTCTGCCCAAGGCGTTAACCTGGCCTCCAAAGTCCACAGATCCCAATCTGATCGAGCAAACTGAATGTACTGGAAAAAGCCCGATTAAAGATCGTGCCAGACGTCCAGTGTCCAGGCCCCAATGGGTCATTGCTGTTTAAGCTGCAGTTTTATTGTTGTCTCTGGGCTTTGTAAAGAGTTAATAGTGACAATGCAAAGAAATGCATAGTGTTTTGTAATTTTTACAAAACATGTTCTTATACAGATACCTTGTCAGGTGATGATACAGTGTCATTTTCCAGATGAGAAACATTGATCAGTTTTTGCAGATCCCCCTCACTCACCAAACTTACAAATGCAGCCAGCTAGTTTTTTTGAGTAATGTCACAAAGAGACAAAAAGAAAGACAAACAAACAGCACTGAAAAGACACCTCAAACTTGGAAGAGTAAAAATTCCCTTTGCAACTGAAATGATGAAGTGAAAGACGATGGAGAGGAGACGGAAGATGAAAAGGCTAGAGTCTCTGTGCGGAGTGTTTCTTGGCTCCGATCCACAACTATAAACATCAGCTTTCATTTGTTTGGGTGCATTTATGTGCGCATGTGTGTGCTTGAACAGGCACTATCTGAACTCCAGGGCACGTGAACCCAAACTTTACACCACGTGAGTTATGTGCAGGAGTGTGAACTGTCAACATGGAAGCATAAACCTATTTTTAAGTGTCTTTACAGTTTACATTATGATGCGTATACGTGAGTGAAAGCAGGAATCTCTTTTCTTTGTGTTTTTGTGTGTTTTGGCCCTGAAACTGTGGGAGTGAGTTTATCAACAACAACAACACAATCTCAGCCCTCCCTGAGGACCTGAACGCTAAAAGCCACTCTGGTTCCCATGAGCGCTCTGCCCACGCAGCCTGTCACTAGATTGTGTTGGTTTTCTATTGTGAAACTCAATACAATGTTGCTACAAATAAACCCATATATCACTGCTTAATCACAACGTTACCATGACAAAATTACAGAGTAATTACACACACAGGCCACATCAATGTCGTCAACATGTACTTCGATGTTTCTGAGATGAACGCTTTAAAACTCAGTCTTTAATCAGGTTGCAATGAGAAAGTACAGACTGGGAAAGCCAGAGCATGGGGTTGTATTATTATTCTAATTGTAGGTCATTTTAATGTGTAGTATGTTTACATTCTACACTCTGTGACTTGTAAACATTCTTCTGCAATCTAGTTTTACAAATTCTTATAGAGGATCTATGAGAAGAAATGTGTATATATTTGTAAAATAAGTTGGTGAATAAGAATAGAGGCATTCTATGAGCAAATTAATACATAAAACAAGGACAGGTAACACTACATCTATATGTTTTCAATCAAGACAATCAGACTGACTCTGCTGCTGCTTACTAACCACAAGCAGAAAACGTTGCAAACACAGGTGTTACTAATGACATTAATGCAGGTTCTGTTCCATTTAGGTACAGACCCTTACTTAATGTGATTAGGAACACCTGTCTTTACCTATCATTTCATGCCAAAATGGCTCCTGTGAATTAGGTCTATTGTCCCTAGAAGATAAGGTTGCACATTTGTCCAACATTAAAAGCCTCTGTAACAGACAGTAATTGACTTTCTCAATGGTTACAGAAAAATTGTAAGTGACATTAATTTATCCACAGCAAGCTTTTAGTGGCAGTGTGGCAGAAAGATTCTAAATTAGGGAAAATGAGAGCTCTTGTATTGGATTAGTACTCAGTACTGACAGATACACTGACTTATTGATAACAATGGAGGAATTACTTACTGTAAATTACTGCTGTAATCCTTTATGTACATTCATGTGAAAAGAACGTTTTCACAGGACTCTGTGTTGTCCTGTGAAAAACTACGTACACCCTTACTGCTTCCACAGGAATTAATAGCATAAGAGGCAGCCAGTCATTGCTAATCAAATGAACTGGATTAATTGATTATCAGCAAGTGTGACCGCCTCTATAAAACCAGACGTTCTGGCAGTTTGCTGGTCTGGAGCATTCAGGTGTGTGTTAACACAATGCCACAATCCTCCCAGGAGTGGACATCCCAGCAAATTAACCCCAAGGTCATATGGTGCAATAGTCAGTAAAACTGCAAAAATCCGAAGAGCTACTACTCTACAGGCCTCAATTAGCACGTGAAATGTTAAAGTTCATGACAGGACAATTAGAAAAGACTGAATAAGTACGGTTTGTTTGGAAGGGTTATCAAGAGAAAGACTCTTCTCTCTCAAAAGAACATGGAAGCACGGCTTAGCTTTGCAAAGTTGCATCTGAACAAACCACAAGACTTCTGGAACAATGTCCTTTGATCAAACGAAAGCAAAGTTGAGATGTTTGGCCATAATGCACAGCGCCACGCATGGTGGAAATCGAAGACAGTATATCAGCACAAACACCTCATACCAACTGTAAAGCACAGTGGTGGAGGGGTGATGATTTGGGCTTGTTTTGCAGGCACAGGACTGGGCACCCTGCAGTCATTGAGTCAAACATGAACGTCTCTGTATACCAAAGTATTCTGGAGTTAAATGTGAGGCCATCTGTCTGACAGCTAAAGCTTTGCCAAAACTGGGTCATACAACAGGACGATGATCCCAAGCTCACCAGCAAATCTACAACAGAATGGCTGAAAAAGAAAAGGTTCAAGGTACAGCAATGGCTCAAAGTCGAGACCTCAACCCACTTGAAATGCTGTAGTGGTATCTTAAGAGAGCTTTGCCCTCAAACTTCAATGAAATGAAGCAAAATTGTAAAGAAGAGTGGGCCAAAATTCCTCCACAACAATGTGAGAGACTGATAAAGTAGCTCAGTTAAACAAACCCAGTGGTTCCCTTCCAAGTTAGAGTCTTGGATACAAAATCCTCTCTTTGTGTTAATATACCTCCCCCATGAGTCAGCAAGCAAACACAGTAAGCACAAAGGGAGTTTGCAAAACTCTCTGTTGCTCATTGCAGCTAGTACTGGATAGATTACATACCATACTAACTGTTAACTGTACAGAGTGTGACACTGGCTGACTACAGATGAAACAGTGATCTGCTTGAATTTGGCTTTCACATCTTGCATCCTAGGAAAAAAAAAGAACAAAGCCTATAAAGCTACAAAGAAATCAAAAAATGAAAGAAGGATGGGAAGCAAAGAAAGGCTGTACAGGCAGCACATTGAGTGTGCAGGTGATATGACCACAGCTGCAGATGTACAACAAGCTGTCTTTGATTCGCTGCAGTTCAAACACATAGCAGGAGAATCACCTCACTGATGAAAGAACGCCAGTGATATCAAACTACCACATCTTGGCTCTCCCAGGCATGGGACACTAACACACACACACACACACACAAATTATATACCAAGAGTTCTCAGAGAAAAAAAATGAAGGAAAGAAACTTCAGTTTGAGCATGGAGGTACCAACATTATAACAACATGGATGCAGGTATGTGCAGCAGGTCTTACATCCTCTACTGTACATGGACAAGTATTGTACACACACATACCGTTACTTAGTTCGGATCAAAGACAGTGACTGTAAGGTCTCTGGTGTTAGCTCCCTGAGGGGACTGTACCTAGATAGATGAGATGACGAAGGAAGAAGATATGGGGTGAATTTTTTTTTTTAAAAAGTGCTACCAGTTTTTTCTGAACTGATCAGTCAGAAAACAGATGACGGAGATATAGAAGACGAAAAGAAAAAGGAGAAGGCGGTACAGAACGGGTTGAGAAACAGAGAGAATGAGAGAGAGAGCAAGAATGAAAGAACAAAGGGCATACCAGAAGCTGTTGTTCGTATAAAACAAGTCAAAATCAGTTAAACCCACCTGTCTTCTATCCTTTTATCTACTGAGTCTCCTTCAAGACAAGCAAAACGACTGGAAAAATGGGAGTGACAAGCTATCATCCAGCTGTCGAGGGAATTTTAAGTAAACTGTAAGGCTAAAATCCCTCATTCCCAACAGATGGACTTGAGTGAATAAACAGGCTTCCTGAATGTAAGAAGGAAAATGAAAAGAAAAACAAGCTGTGATTTTCTTCTATTCTCAGCAAATGTTGCTTATCATTTCAGGCAAAAAGGATCAAGAATCAAAGAAATTCCAGTGCACATATTCATGCCCTTATAGACAGATAGGCACACTTACACATGCAAGCAGTGACAGGTGTAACCTGTAATCTTAGAGGTTTTCAAACTGTCTGAAAGTCAACATTTTAAGAAATTTCTGGGCTCTTGCAAAATGGAACCTCACCACGCCACCCATCACGCCAAACCCATCTAATTTTTAAAATGAATCCACTTAAAGTCGGAAAAAATATTTTCCATGACTGGTAAGATTTTATCTAAATTGTAGCTTTGCTTTAACTCAGCAGAGACAGGGAAATGTTTCTGATTGCTCTCCAATACATTAGAAGAAGAGAAAGATGGAAAAAAAAGGATTTGAGGATTTTGCGGGTCTCAGCTCTCAGCACGACTCGGCTCTAACTATCAGCTGAAGTTACTCTCATCTGTCTGGTGTCTGTGCAAGTCTGTCTCACAGTGGGGATCCAGCACTGTCTGTAACCATGGAAACCACAAGGATGTAGCTCTGACAATCATAGCACTATTATACAGATGCCCCCCGCACACACATGCACAAGGAAAATCCAATGATCTAAGTACCAGTAAAGTCACATTTTGTGTCCTCGAGAGTCTGCTGCGACTTTGGCACTTTATTTGTTGTATTAAAAGAAACTTTAACACCATATTTGTTTTCACAGGAAGAGCTCTGATGCTTCTGTTGCAGCTCTGCTTCACATTCATGCAACTACCGAGTCCTCCGCTGTGGGCAAAGTAGCAATTTGCCCAAGGGCATCTCGACCTGTTTACTTTATGGCTATTTACTCTGCTCACCCAGTCTTCCCCTGCCTTTCTAAAACCAGCATCCTTGTAGTTATGAGCCCACAGCAACAGCTACAGCCACCCAACCTTAAAAACCTCTCTCCAGGATCTCCAGCCCACAAAAATGAGCCACAGAGGTAATAACCTTCAGCTTTTCCTCCATACTATAGACTACCTCATGAAGAAGAAATGTTGTGGCAACAAAATTGTGTAAGTAGCAAAGACAACATTTTGTATAATACACAGACAAATTCAAATTGTTACAAGCCTTTGTGGAGATGGATAAATAATATGGATTAGAGCCACTTGGTTGCTCAGAGGATAATAAGGTTTCTGTTAAAGGAAACAGTAAAGACAAGAAGGAAGACAGAAATCTGAAAGGTGAGATAGAGTGAAAGGAGGAAAAGGAATGAAGCACTAAATTAAGCACTGGGGATGCAAGGAGGTGGTCAGGGTAGGCATAAAAAGGCCAGGAAATGAGAGAGTCGGTTTTGCATCCAAAGTCCTGCATGTGGTACAGTTTAAGCAACAAAACAGAAATGAGTTTTGGAGCTTTACTCACTATGAGCTTATATTATATTGTAAAGTCAGGCACAAAACATCAGATCAATTGTATATAAATGTAATTTCCAGGAGACAAATTATGGAAGAGCTAAAGCAACTCTAGAAATAAGGTCTGTAAGCATTGCTCCCAAATAGAGCTGCAAAGATGCATGCAAACCCATAAAAGCCTTTAAAGTATGTCATGTAAAATATTTTCTAAATGCCATAAACAATATCAAATAAACAGATCCACATGGATTTATCTATGGTTCTTTGTTGTAAAGCAGTTTCACACACACAATACCCTTACAGCCACTAGTGGTCAGACTGGCAGGCAGGAGGGAAGCTTGAATGTGCTGGGATCTGACCAGTTTACCGAATACAGGCTGCCAAAAATCCACCACACACACACACACGCACATACTAAACACATACCACTGCTTCATCCAACCACAGCCTCAAAGTGTGTGTGCCCATACATGTCTATGTATGTGTGCCTATTGCACATGTGACCTTGTAATTGAGTGTGCATGCAGGCCTGAATATCCATATATACAGTGTGTGTCTCTGAGGGAACAACTGTGTTACAGTGTCCTCTAAGTGTGTATGTAAAGCAGTGGAGACACAGTATAAACAGTCTAGGGACTCCCTTGGCTTGTGTTTACTGACCGAGATAAAGGATGTCACGCCTCTCTCAACACCAACCAACTTCCGCCTCCATACAACCAGAAAGAGGGAGAGGTGCACTTAAGCCTTGGCAATGTCAGAGTGATCTTATCTTGCCAATAAAGCTTCTTGAATGGGTTTAGATTAAACTGAGGGGAAAAACAAGAGAGGGCACTGGTGCAATTGGGTCATCTCTTCCCGTGATACAAAACTGCTGCCCTGCTCCTCTTCTTCTTCTTCTTCTTCTTTTCAGAATTCACACATTAATGGACTTACAGCTTGCAGAACCTTTACTTTGCCCCGAGACGCAGGCTGGCATAATAAACAAGAGCCTTAAATAATCTCTCCCCCTATTTCCCTGGAGGTATTTTAGTGGTGAAGCAAATTCCCCACGGTGGATCAAATTATTTACCCACATTTCTGTCTTTCTAATTCCCTCGCCCTGTGAGTTTTTCTGGCAGCCTTTCCTTTATGTCTCCATACTTCTCTCTCTTGCTTTAACTCACCATTTCTCCATTTTTTTTTTCGTGTCTTTGTCCAGCTGTGGTAGCCAGTGAGACGCATGGTCTACCCACACTGACCAGTTAAACACCCCTTTGCCTCTGTCACTTAGTCAGCCTGTCTGCTATACAGCTCAAGATATTGCAGGCCAAGACATCCCACTGAATGAAGGGGCAAAGGTGCAGACTGTCTACTCATGATGTCACAGATTTGAATATGCCTCGTGACCTTTCTTGACAGTCTTTTTCTCCTCTGTCTTGTTACTCACCAGTGTTACTTCAACACATTTACACCTTGAATAACTACAACCACTCTATAAACTCAAAAATGCTCTTAAATGCACCTTAATGCAGCACCGGCTTCATCTGCTTCCAATGTGAGAGAACCTAAAAGAGGAGAGGTAATGAAAAGAGCAGGAGAAGCAAAACAAGCATAAAAAGCAGCAATAAAATATTTTTAGCCTCAGACCCATTCATGTCTAGAACTAGGGCCAGGAAGAACCACACCACCACCATGACTATGAATGGTGCTGTTAGTCTTTCTTTCTCTTTTACTTTCTCACTTGGCAAGTGCCATGCCACTGGAGGAATGCCTGGTTCACATTCAGATGTGTGTGTGCATGCCTGTATGTGTGACAGCGTGTAGAGTCTGGACAAAGAGAGCCAGTGTGGACAACGGGACACAATCAACCACTCAATGGATGGCTATTAACTCATCACACACAAATGCACACAAACACACACACAAATTCCAGAGTCCACAGATGAGAAGCAGTGACATTCGGACCCAACCAGCCAATCAGCATGCTTTACTGTGGCTACAATGGAGCCAGTCAATGAGCAGTACAGGGATGGTGGGAGATCTGTGAATCACAGTGTCAGGATCTTCATTACTTTCTCACTAATCTTCACCCTCTCTCCCTCGCCTTCCTTTTATTTTGTCCTACTTCCTTTTTCCCAGGGTGGATCCCTCAGTGGTTAAAGGTAGCTAGGAGAGGCCATTGGGCACAGTCCACCTCCCACTCACTCATGTATGAATCACTCCATTGTGGCTATGCTCTATTCCTATCACTGTTGCTTTTGATTTTAGGACTTTTCTGTTTGGGCTTATTTTGACAACCATATGCAAATTATGTTATTATTGTTGTTGCTGCTGTTTGTGGCCTTGTTAGAAGTTACTGTTTCTAACTTCAGATTATCTCTCCAGTTTCCATCACAAACATACTAAGTTAAAAATGATTTAAATCTGTTCGCATGCATGTCACACAAAACTTTGCCAAGTTGTTATCAACTTCGTAGTTATATTGTTGCCTAACTTTAACAATCATTGTCAATGAAACGCTATGATAATTACAGCAGTTTTGCCCAAACATCCTAACCTGTGAGTAGTCAGTCTAACTCAACCTTTTCCCCTTTGATGGCAACCTGTTTCATGGTGGTACCTCCTCTATCCCTTCAATCTTTGAATTTCTTTTTCTTCATTTCTCCAAGTTGTTCTCTCCCAAAATTCAGACACCATAAAAAAAATCATAGACAGTCTGCCTTCCAAAAAAAAAGGAGGACTGTGCTGATTAATATTGTATCATCTCTCATAGTTTTCTCTACTGCAAAAATAGGAGTTGTTATATGAAAGTTGCCAGTATCAAAAAAGAAAAAAAGAAAGAAAAAAAAATATTTTGACTGCACTTTAGCAGCTGTTGACAAAAGGCTGTGATTACCAAGCAGAGTAACTTTAGCTCACTGAGATGCAGCTTCCTCAAAACACTCACGCCCACTTCTCACTATCACACTCACACTTTCCCTGTCACGTCTTAATTTTTAGCAGCCGGCAATGTTTCATGGAATATGAGACGACCACCCACCTACCCACCTACACACACCACACACACAGACACACACACGCTTCTGGGAAATGTGAATGAATGTGTCACCTAAAGGACGACAAAGACACTCAATACAATACAGCCTTGTGCTACAATGATGAGTTACACGGCTTTGTGTGTTAGTGTGTGTGCATATGGGTGTGTGTGCTTGCACAACCAAGGGCAGGCAAGCACATGTGGGTGCAGAGAGCTACATAAATCACACTCTGAATCAATTAGAAAGCATAAATGTGAGAAGGCCAACAGCAGTCAGTGCCCTGGTACTCAGTTTAATGTTGGCTTGATTACAGACACACCACACCCATACACCATCACACACACACACACGCACAAACACACACATCCAGACACACATCCAGACACCCAGAGTTTGGGTGTGGATATGATGTAACTGATCATTTTGCACAAAAGTAATCCAAAAATGAAATGTGATTAAAATTTTCATGCCACTGGATTCTTTCTTCTCTTTATGTGCCTAAACAGAACTCTGATTCACACACACACAGCAGCTCTCTGACAGAGAGCTGAACACTGTATGAGGATACTGTCTTGACTTAAAAAAAAGCTTTTGTGCGCCCATGTTTGCTGAAACACATTTCCTTGCATGTTTCTTTTCTTATTACATAACTAACTACACTCCTATTATATATCATGTTGCATGTCTGCACAGGATTAGCATTCACAGAGTCACAAAACAACTCCATCACGTTGCTAGGTCTATTTCTTGTTTTTCCAACCCCCTGGATAGAGAACACTGTTTACTATTGTTGGTAATTTCACTATTTAGCAACCCAATATTGGGTAACAAAATAATGGGTTTTATTTTTAGCAAAATTATGAAAAAAAATGATTAAAGAAAAGGCATGTTCTGCCCCAGGGAGTCCTCCCATTTGGACAAAACACCTCACTTAGAAAGTGTCCAGGAGGCAACCTGTAGAGTAAACTTCTAGGCTGAAGGAGGTGGCTCAAAAGAGGGAGGTCTGGGCATCTCGGCTCAGACCGCTGCCCCAGACCCAGATAAAAGGTCGAAAATGGATGGCTGGATGACTGGATGGACAGATGGATAGCTGGATTAAAGACCAAGTGGCCAAAACTGATGCAGCAGAGTCTGACAGGTCCTCACTTCCAGTCCCTCATAGAATTCAACCTTTAAATTGGATTCTTAAAATTTAAAAGGCATTTATGTATTTAAAACACAGGCTACAAAGTGCTTTGCAATAGTTGCCAAAGCTGGATTTACCAAATCCAGCACCTTTATTTAGACCTGTCTGGCTGCTAAATGCCCTGAGCTGCTCAAACTCCACAATCCTACTTTGCAGCGTTCTGCCTCCAAATGCAAATTCAGTTAAATCTTGATGCAATCACCGTTATTTTCTCAGAGTTCTAAAATCTCCCTCCAGAGCTGAAGGAGACAAAAATAGTCCTAATAGCAAAAGTGCTCCTCATGACAACCAGTGGAAGTTTAATGGACTTATAATGAAACTCCCTCTGAACACATTGTTGAAAAAAGTCAAATAAAAGGAAAGATTTAAAAAATATACACAAAAAGGTATGAGAAGGTATTCCACACACCCCCAAAAATCCCAAAATTCAATCTACTCCAGGAGACAAGTTAAATCAAATAAAGTCACACATCTTTATATAGCACAAATCCCCAAATCCAAATCAGTCTCACGGCACTCAAACTGTAAAAATAGCACCTTCCATCCTCAGCTTGATTAAGGAAAAGTTCCCCAAACAACCTTTCTTAAAAAAAGCATCAGATCTCTCATCGAGGACAGACAGACAGTCAATCAAGGTAGAAGAATTCATGCTATTAGCAGTCGTAGTGTTGGATTTTCAGACAAATGGAACATTAGCATCATATATAAATATAAACATCACATGTTCTCTGCTAAATCTTCTAACAAATATCATAAACATAAAAATGTAACTCTCTTTGTTAAATTCTCACAGGTGATTTCCATCCAAAGCTAATCTGTTATGTGTTGCTTTTGCCTTAGCAACAAGAGATGTTGTATTTAATGCCTAAAACAGTTATAAATAGACCTAACATGAACAAGAATGAAACAGGACAGTGTGAGTCTGCAGTTTGTGACTCAGCCCACTGATCCAACCTACATCTGTCTACGTGAAACCACCACAACCACAGTCATTACACCATTACATCAGGACACTCCCAAAGTACTCCAGTGGGATATTGTTGCTAGGCACTTACTGTCCTTCTACGCCTATGTGAGAAATGGACAAAACCCAGATTAATATCACACATGAATGCACACCCTCAGTAGCACACACAAACACACATACACACACGCAGGAAAAGAGCTTGAGAACAACAAGCACCTGTGAAAAGACGCACATCTGTGAGGGGATTGCGAGAAACCATGGCTCACATAAATACAGTTCCAAAACGGACGTGGACTTGCTCGCCTATCCACCCACCACTCCACCCACAATCAGTCTATTTGAGAAAGAAACAGACCAAGTAGCTGATCAACTTATCTAGAAGTTAAAATACATAAAGCATCTCCACTGCAATATGTAGGTGAAAGGAAAGCAGTGGAAGAGGGACACAAAGATGGTTTTAAAAAAAGGGAAGACAAGGACTGCAGGTATTAAAATCATTTCAAATGATTAGTGACTATTTTAAAATGGATCAGGAAAGGAAAATGCTCAACATCTCAGTATCAAAAACTGAAATACTCTGAAATCTTTTGGTATAAAAAGAAATAACCATTGCTGATCAATGAAAAGCAAACTGTGCGGCCTCTCTGACTCCCTTATGCTTAATTTATACTTCTGCGGTCAATCTATGTAGAGCCTACAAGACAACCTACCCAAGTGGACGACGCACTGCCAACAATTTTACCTGTGCAGGCTGCATTGACAGTAACATGTATTTACATTTTTAATGAGGTACACATCAAGGGAGGGTTTCAGAAGGGTACGATGTACCTACAATGTAGATTTAACACAGAAGTATAAATCCCATTACTTGTAAATGGACTAATATCCTCCTGTGGGTTAAGACTCTCAGATACACTACATGGACAAAAGTATTGGGCCATACCTGTTAATCTTTGAATTCAGGAGTTTTCAGTCCCATTCGCACAGGTGTATAAAATCAAGCACCTTTTCATGCAGTCTGGCTTTACAAACATTTGTGAAAGAACGAGTCATTCTAAAGAGTTCACTGAATTCATAATAGGATGCCACCGTTGCAACAAGTGAGTTGGTGAAATTTCTTTCCTCATAGACATTCCATGATCAACTGTAAGTGTTTTATTGCAAAGTGGAAGCATTTAGGAACCACAGCAACTCAGCTACAAAGTGGCAGACCACGTAAAGTTATAGAGCGGGGTCGCTGAGTGCTGAGCCGCATGGTGTGTCAAAGTCACCGACGCTCTGTTGAGTAAATAACTGCAGAGTTCCAAACCTCTTTTAGCATTAACATCGGCATAAAAAGAAAGCTTCTTGGAATGGGTTTCCATGGCCAAGCAGCTCCTGTAGGTGTACTGTGTAGGTGGCCCAGTTTACCCATGGAGTCAGCCCTGCGCCAGCTTAACATCATGTTTCACAAGATCAAAGAATTGTTCAGCCCATCCATGACAAGCAGAAGAAAATGCATATGCACATTTTGTTTGTTCTCTCACTTGTATGCATTCACAGTGTTACATGTTTTTTTTTTTCTCTTGTTTTATTGCTTTTGCCTTAAAACACACACGCACACACAAAAACACACACACTTTTGCAACAGACTTGTTACAAAATGATCTGCTTGAAAAAATTTGAAATTAATAAAAAAAAAATTATTTATGAATCAAGAAAGAGATGAGTTGTTGCAGCTCTAATTAGAGCCTGACTCATAATTGTCAGTCGATACAGTGACCTATCACAGATACACTGTATCCATGTATATGCTGTCCAATGCATGCCGATACAAAAACCTTTTTAACAGAAGATGATGCAAAAAAGGACACTCAAAGTAATTTATGTCACTGCATAGTTTGTCCGGTAGGGTGGCTCTCATTACTTTCTGCAGCGCGTGCAGCAGAGTCTGCATGACTTCACAATCTCTCACTCTACCCACCATCTGCTAACAGCTAAAGAGACATAACTGCATAACTGCAAACTAGTTTGAGAAAGAAACTGCTTTAAAGTTAAAGAAAGACTCTATAATTTTCCCTTTTGAATATTACTCTAACAACCTGTATGTATGTATCAAAAGCATAAAAGCCAATATATTGATAAACTTTTACTCCTTAAATATTCTATCAAAAATGGTAAAATCCAATAACAGACAGGCTCTAGTTTAAATTTGTTTCTGAAGCAGATCAGATATCAGATGAGATCAATCCACATTTAAAAGAAAAACATCAATGTCCTTTAAAATTTATCTGGTTCACCCTCCATTTAGCTACAATCATGCCAACTTAACTTCACCATAACAGTTATCCCATGCGTATACTGCACATTTTGTGCCAAGAGTTATTAGTCCAGAATTCTCACAGCATTGTTGTCTCCTGTTCTGTTTTGAGGATTTACTGTGGTCAGCTAGTGTCTCTTCACCTTAACTTACCAAATCATTAAAGGAGTTTAGACATCAGCTTTAGTACACAAAGGAAAAAGCTGAATTACTGCCTCCTTCTAATTCACAAAACACAAAAAACAGGAAATCGTTATATTTGGAAAGCCCAAGATTGAAGCTCTTGGGTATTTTGCAGTAATAATGAGTCATCTACTCACTGAACATCATAAGTTAATTAAAAAAATATTGTAAAAACTAACATTTTAAGTTCAAAGTCTGCCACTGATGATTAGAACGAGATAAGTGCGTGCATATGTGACAACGTCTGTGACTGGTGATGCGACACACATGCACACACACAAACATCCACATTCCCAAGAGTTCATGCAGAACAGTCTTTGTGGCCTTTAAAGAGTCAGTGTGTCCAGCCAGGCTCGAGTTACGGCAGACAAGATCCTCTCTTTCCTTCTCTCTCTCTCTCTCACACACACACACAGACAGACACACAAACACAAATTCTTACATCCATCATCTTACAGACACATCCAGTGAACAGGCCAGCGAACCACAAGAAAGAATTGGGTTGTTGCTCTCCTCTCTGACTCATTCCTGCCACTCTCCACTCCACAAGAAAAGGGATAGCTACACAATTGACAGGCTATAAGTTAAATCCCGGATAGGTCCTTTAGAAATGCATCCCTATGAGTATGGTGGTGGTGGTGACACCTTTTGTGCTAGGAAAAAAAGAAGAAATAGAAATTCTCATCTGTGTGTTGAGAAGAAAATAGTCTGAGAGAAAGAATATAACAATAAAAGTTTATCTGCTGGACTCTAATATCAAAGCTGTTAAATTTCAACAATAAGTAACAGGATTAACTGGACTGAATGGGACTGAAGACCCTACAATATTAGACAGAAAACCCCAACAGTCAGACGACCACCTATGACCAAGCACTTGGCAACAGTGGGAAGGAAAAACTCCCTTTTAACAGTAAGAAACCTCCGGCAGAACCAGGAGATAGTGGCTCCTGACACTGAAGGCATTAAAACACTGCAGCCATTGTGCCTACGGAGGCAAATTTAAACTAAATTGATTTAAACTGGGTTGATACTTGAGCATACACATCGAGGGATCGTGCAGCTGCATACAATGATAGCATGGTTATCAGCAGTGTTGCATGTGAATTGCACTATTAAATGTAATGGTTATGACATGTTATATTATGTTATCACTGTCAGTGTTCTAATCTGTCAAAATGACGGCCTCCCTTCACATTTTTCTATCATTGTTAAAAAACAAAATATGTAAATGATGGAAAACAGCCTCATGTACCATTTTAATAGAAAACGTATAGGAATCATATTTGAATGCTCCACCTAGAGCCCAACCTGGCCTTAAGTGTAAAAAAAAAACCCTTCCGTGAAACCCAGATGCAAATGCCACACAAAGTGGGGGTCCCCCAAGGGGACAAAAGGACTTTCATAAGAACATCATTCTCTTTTCTTGAACATGACCTTTTTGTGTTGGCCCATCCGATGACCCATATAAATATCATTGCTTACAATTATTTGTACAATAACCTTTTGTTATGTTAGTTTCTATGTTATGTAGTCACCTAGAATTACCTGTTAATTATTCTTCACATTTTATACACAGTATTTAGTCTCATTTTGATGGTCTGGATAGAAATCCAGATATGAATGTGGCAAAATGCAATACTCGGCTGTTCCATATTTCTGAAAACTTAGAAAATAAGTTAAAAAGTTGGACTCGGAAGAGGCCCTTTTATCCTTACCACGTGTTACATTGTAACACTGTGTCTCCTTATAATGTGTTCATGTCTTAGTTTGTGTATTTATATGTGTAGTAAATAGTACTAGTTGTGTCTTTGTAAGCCTGTAGTTAATAAATGTGCATGTACATATAAGAAGTTGAGTGTTTCAGCTGTTCATTTGTTCACATTTTTGTCACTAACTTGTTAAGATTGGTGTCACCTAACTTTCCACATTTAACTTTCCCTTTAAAAGTAAGATCTAAAACTCTTCCCGACAGGCCATCAGGAAGAGCTTCATCACACTTTATTGCATTGACTATATAAAGTTTATGAATACTCAGGATAGGTTATGTAATAATTCTGGATAATCTGCACTGAATATATTTGAGTGTAATTTCCCTACAAGGTAAAAATAGCAAGGGCATATGTGGGACTCTATTTAAACCTTAGAGAGAGCACACGTCCTCATGTCGTGCCACTGTGTGCTTCAGGAGTTCAAAGTATCCCCGACTTAGCATTTCTATCCATCATAAGTTTTTTTGTTTTGTTTGTTTAATAGTTTTTAAGCTTTAATTCATTACACTATCTACAATGTTTAATTATCTCTGTTTTGCATCAACTGTTCCATGGCTTTGCCTCATCCATTCAGCAGTGAAATTATACTCTACATTAAATTGCGTATATCGTAGGACTTCCAGTTATAGGTATGGGACTTTGAATTCTATAATCACTCTCCTTCTGTGTGTGTGTTGTTAACCAAGATTCTCTGTTCAGTTTTGGTAGTCCAGCAGCACGTGCATTTAGGAGGATGTGAATTCCTCCCTTCAAAACTTTTCACTCTCCCCCCATTTGTAAAGAGATAAGAGTAGTTCAGTGGGGAAGATTCAGACACTGCTCCCTACATATACTGTATGTGGTGAAACAGAGATCACAGGAGACCAGCAAACAGAAGTTTAGACTCCCATCATGATGGACTCAGCTTTAGCTGGCTCACTTTAGCATATCGTAATGTATTCTACAATACTAGAGTGGATTAATGGTTGTAAATTGAGTTCTTTCTTCTTTTTTTTTTAGTAGCAGGGTGGTGTGGTGGTCAGCACTGTCACCTCACAGCAAGAAGGTCCTGGGTTTGACTCCACGGGCTGGCCGTGACCCTTTTGTGTGGAGTTTCCATGGGTTAATTGGTGATTCTAAATTGCCCATAGGTGTGAACATGAGCATTAATGGTTGTCCTCGATGTACCCTGCCTTTTGCCTAGCTGGGATGGGCTCCACCCACCCGCAACCCTAAACTGGATAAGTGGTTAAGAAGATGGATGGATAGATGTTTTTCCTTTTTTTTGACTCTCATGTAGATGTATTGGTTGTAAATGTTTGAGAAGGTAATGATTCTGAGTGGTATCCAGTGGTTCTGAATTTCTTATTCTTTTAAACAATATGAATAACACTAAATACAGTCAATAAAGCTCTGTTCCAAGGCTGAATTTGTAGTGGTTCACATTAGTGTACAATTTTCTGTGTGTTTAGTAATGGATCTTTGAGAGTGAGCCCACGTGATTTTAGAAAAGAAAAAAGAGAGACATTTTGCAAACACTAATTTAGCATGCAGATATCGCTAAGAGCAATGTCGCTTGGTTAACATGTGTTTTACTCACATGACCTTGAACAAACATTTGGGAACTGCAAAAGTAGCACATTTTTTCTATTTTTGTCCAACTCTAAACTGATGAATGCAGATACTACTTTTCCCCAATGCCCTGTACCGCCTGCTGATACAGGCAGAATGGATATGGACCCACGGGTGTGGAACAGATGGACAAAAAACCCCCCAAAAACCCAAGAGCCCATGTCAGAGCAATGTTAACATGTCAGCTGAGACCATCCAAAAGTCACATTCAAACACTGAACTTTCTTAATCTCAGTAAGTTAAAAAAGAAAAAAGAAAAAGCACCTAATAATGCATGTATTAAAGTATCTGATCTGACTTGATCTTTGAAGTGATACTGGGTGTGCTGGTGATAAAAATACAGAAATTAATTGGTATACTTGGATGATGTTTTTCTTTTACTCCACTGCTCTCTCTGCTTCCTGCTATATCTTTCTGTTTCTGCCATTTCATGAGGAACTCATATGAAATGTCAGTGAACTATGTCTCAAATCCTTAGTCCCATCGCCCTAAGCAGCCATTGTTTCTGTGGCCCAGATACCACGTTTCTGCTGAGCGAGGGGGTGGACGCTGTGCATACTGATATACAACTCTCATGTGCTCTCGTTCATTTGGATTCAAATAATGGAGAGAGGCAGAGAGATGAGCAGCAGTGAAATGGAGAGAAAGAGGTGAAAAGCAAAATGTATTAGGACAAACTGCAAAGAGACGCGGGGGGGGGGGGGGGGGGAAAAAAAAAAAAAAAAGCGGGTG
>VUQI01061243.1:65309-81109 GCA_015106735.1 Paratilapia polleni
AAGACCAAGCACGACAACAGACAGAAAAGCCATATATTTCATGAGTAGAGTGACTGTGACATGAAAACCATCACATCGTAACTGAATTGAACTTGAGACGGTGCATGTCAGGTTATGTCAGGGTTAGATCATCAGATGCCCGGAATTGATCACACTGTAAATACCCAAACAACATACACCGATCAGGTGTAACATCATGACCACTGACAGGTCAAGTTAATAACACTGATCATCTCTTCATCATGGCACCTGTCAGTAGGTGGGATATATCAGGGAGCAAGTGAACACGTTGTCCTCAAAGTTGATGTGTTAGAAGCAGGAAAAATGGGCAAGTGTAAGGATTTGAGCGAGTTTGACAAGGGCCAAACTGTGATGGCTAGACGACAGGGTCAGAGCATCTCTAAAACTGCAGCTCTTGTGGGGTGTTCCCAGTCTGCAGTGGTCAGTATCTATCAAAAGTGGTCCAAGGAAGGAACAGTGGTGAACCAGCAACAGGGTCATGGGAGGCCAAGGCTCACTGATGCACGTGGGGAGCGAAGGCTGGCCCGTCCAACAGACGAGCTACTGTAGCTCAAATTGATGAAGAAGTTAATGTTGGTTCTGATAGAAAGGTGTCAGAATACACAGTTTGTTGCGTATGGTCAGCAAAAGGGGGACTGACACAATATTAGGCAGGTGGTCATAATGTTATGCCTGATCGGTGTATGTGCTTTCCCGGGGGAATCAAGACTCTCACGCTAAAGTGAGAGGAGCACATTTTGAACAAAGCAAAAATAGTTACTGCTGTTTCCGCCTGCATATGTTGTGATGCGGACAATTTCTGTGAGGGGTGTTAAAGAAATCCTTTGAACTGCAGAATATTGCTTATTGAAGAGACTAAATGGTATCTGCTTCCATTTGGTAACAGATGTCATGTGAAACAATTAGACAATGGAATGTTTTTGTTGGTATTTTGGGATGTCTCAAGTTTTCATGTGGACATCCCTCTGGCTAAAAAGGGAGTTAGCTATGAACTTTTACTTCATGTCACTGCTTTCCATGTATGCACCCTTCCATATATGAAGGCTGGAGAGTTCACAGTACAGAGCCATGTGGCCAAATATAAATATTATACTCAGGGCTGTGGGCTGCTGTGCAGTATTGATTCTAATACTTTTTGTGTAATATTTGATCCTCTAAGAAGACAAGTTTATTTGTTGATATTCTCAGTTGCTTGGAATGACACCATTTTTGGTTTTGATCTTTTCATGGAATTTGCTGACAACAAATGTACAGAATGATTATAAGCCTTGTCCTTTAAATGTATAGGGGAGCTGCAGAGCACAGCCACAATCTGATTAAATGTGCAGGTGCATCACAGATGTTTTCAGCTTCAGTGCCAACTGAAGGATATTTGTGCCAGCCAAACCCAGACAGTCAAATTGCAGACTCTCTGTATATAATCCTGCTTCTCTTTTGCAGCGCTGTGTGTCAAGGTCATTTACACAAAGGGATTTAACAGTGGGAGATTGAGATGAGCATCTAATAGCACAGATGCTGAGGTGCTACAGTTTACTTTGTGGACTTGTGTCAGAGACTTGAGGTGTTAGATAAGCTTCCCTTCTCAATACTTTGTGTTGCAATCTTTTCTTTTTCATTGTTGTTTGTTTGTCCTTCTCTTCCTGTCCCCTCCACCTCTTTTTTTTTTCTTTTTTTCCTCGTGGCTTACTCAACCTAAAATCAGGAAACAGCTGTGATACAGTTACTGCAACACTAGAGTTTAAAAGCTCAAATTCAAAGCCTCCCCTTTACTTAACCTAGCTCTGTGTGGTGTCTGACTACATTTATTTTCCCCTTACCCCCCCTGCAGAGCAGTAGTCGGGGAAACTAACACACCAGCCTAGCTGTTAAGAGTGCTAACCTGCTGGGCTTTTGGTAATCAGGCAACACAGGGCAGAGTGAAAGTGTTGCAGAAAGGACGCAAGGACGTGATATATGGTGGAGGATTAGTTGTGTAACTGAGAGGTGCATGCATGAATACATATGTAATTACAGTACAATAGAGCAGTCAGTGTGTGAGACATGTGTCTAGCTGAATGCTTGCATTGTGACTGCATACATGTGAATGAAAATCACATGATAGGGAGGCATACAATTACAGTCTATGCTTGTGTGCGAGCCTGTGTGCATGTGTGTGTGCATGAGTGGCAGCAAGCGGGTGAATGAGCACAGCCGTATTGGAGAGCCCTGCAGAATGAAAGGCAGATTAATTAAAAATGCTTCAGATGCCCAGCCTCAGCTGTCACTCCCTCGACAGAGCGGACCTTCATAACAAAATCCCTCAAACACGCATTCACTAACACACACACACACACACACACACAGGGATACACGCACCGTTATGAATGCTACCCAGTCTAATGATGAGAACGCACTCATGCAGAGCTGCACTGTCAGACACAACAGGTTGTTTGAAAGCAGATAAAAATGCATATATACACATGCATACTGTCACCGAGACACAAAACACACATACACTTACAGCACTGTGCAAAAGTTGAGACTTGAGCTAATTAGAGTCAGTGATGCATCTGATCGGTTCCATTTGCAACCGTGACAACAACCCAAACCTACAGCAGAGTAATAAAAAAAAAATAAATAAATAAAAAATATCTTCACTGGCAAAAAGAACAAGGAGCCCTGCAGCAGATGGTATGGCCCCCAGAAACAAATACCACTGAGTCAGTCTGGGATTACACAAAGAGACAGAAGATGGTGAGACAGCATAAATCCATAGAAGAACTGTGGCAAGTTCTCAAAGATGCTTTGGGCAACCTACCAGCCAACTACCTAGAAGAAGTGCAATGAACATCTGTGCTCGTTTAAAGGACAAAGGTGGTCACAATAAAAAATTCACTTGAGTATTCTCCCCCCTATTTACACTTGGCATTATGTTATTTTTTTAAGCATTTATACTTTATGTTTAGTGCCTACAAATTTTGTGACAAAACTCATCCCAGCAGCAGAGCAGTTCTATCTTCCAAAGGTTTACTGCCTCGCTTTATAAAAGACTGAGAAACAAGGTCCTTGAAAAGCCCAGCAGTGAAGAAAGCTTCAGTGTGACAGGCATATTATCAGCTCTTCTGCACAGCTCCCAGGGTAAGTGTGTGTGTGTGTGTGTGTGTGTGTGTGTGGCTACATGTGCCTGTATCCACAAAGCTGAGAGAAGACAGAAAATCCACCAAACCTTAAAAGCTTTGGCTGTCCAAAAGGCGAGTCTAATCCTAATTATTCACATATACAATAACTGTAGTTATAGTTTGTGCTCTCATTTGATCTGTGTCTGCAAAGCACCTGCGTCTGCAGGTGTAATTATAAACACACATAACTGCTCTGAGCATTCATTTCAAAGTCGGACAGATCAGAAGGACCCATGAGAACTCCAAAGATAACATTCACAATAAGTGATTTCATTCTACAGAAAATACAGATTGGAACAGAATATGAGGATTACGACACTGAAAACAGGAACAGTTGAGGAGAAGAAACACCAATTGTACAGAGAAGTAAGCACATAAAAAAAAAAATTGGACATTTAGGCTGTTAGGCCCATAAAGACACTGAGTTCATTTCTACAGATGTTTGGTTCCATTCCATCTGCACAGAAAACTCGCCGTGTTGGCACTTTTAAGACCATATGTGTCTGTAAACGTGGATAGAAATATATTCAGTCCATATTTTGTGTAGGCAAGTGTGAATATGGCATGTTGTGTGTGCGTGTGTGGGGGAAGGCATTTGTATGTGTATATATACGTGTATGTCTATTCGCTTATGTGTGGGAAGGTGTATGTTCTTTGTGTTCTTACATTTTATGTCCATAAAGTGTTACTCTAAACTATTCAAACACGTACAGTATATTCATTGATTCTCTACATTAGTGTTTGTGTGTGTTTGTGTAGTTGTGTGAGAGTGTGTGTGTTGTCACAGTTGGCCACCGGTAGAAACTCCTCTGTTTTTGTTGCGTGTTGGTTTCGCGAGGGAACCCCCCCCCCAGTCTTTCTCATTCGGTTGACAGTGAGTCAAAAGGTCAGTGGATCAGGTCAACCCACAAATAAATCAACAAATTGACGATTCAACTTCAACAGCAGACAGACATTTTAAAAAAAATCACAGTCCTGCTTCCTTTGTGGAGCCAGTTAAAAGTAGCCAAAGCCAAAGGTCAACTCAGGGGTTGAATATGCTATGTCACGGAGCATCTCTCTCAGTGCCAACAAGCAATACAGTTTTCCAGTGCTTAAAATTTGAAGTGTTGACAGCACTTAATTAGCCTGACACCTCTGAAAAAGGTGCAAAATATTCACATCTGTTGCTTGTTTTTTCCAATATGTAAAGAAGCAGTAACTGACTCTTATTTGGCAGAGATCAGAAATTCTAATTATTGATGACCATCCGGGGTAGAAAACCCAGTGTCACCAGACAAGCTCACAAATGTGAATTAGTCCTGGAGCCTCTCAGTTCAGTTTCGATTTCCAAGAGGCATTATAAACTTGAGCTCAATAAAATGTTTCTGGATGCAATCAGGCCGAGTGAAAACCGGGGTGCATTCTTCATTAGCTCTCGGATTCATCTGGATCTCAGGCACCCAGGTAGCTGCTAGCTTGGCTGTTAAATTAGCCAAACCTATGGTGAGCTGCACCAAAAGCTTTAACTCAAAATCTGTGCTTCTTGAGTGGGGAATGGTTGTGCTCTGAGCAGAGCCTTTAAAACAGTACTCTCTCCAAGTCTTCGGAAAACTCTTAATCTGCTACAGTAGGTCACTTGATTTAACAGACTGTGGCCCTGACAGGGTGGAGGGTTGTTCAATTCAGCTTCTATATAGCATGTGACGAGACTAGTGGACCTTTGGCTCTGCCTATTAATTAGTATTTATCACAATTCATGAAAAGTCAAACTCATAGTACAACAGCTCTGGCAACATCTTTGTTTAACTCAAACTTGGCACTGACCTGCCGATTAAAAACTGCTCTTTCGTTACTACTCGTCCTGTACCATATTTAGATTAGCACGTTCAAAACTGTGTTTGTTAGAAAGCATCTGACGTACATAGGAAAATACAGAAATTAACTTATAGCTGAAAACACATCTCCAAGAGCAGCAGGAAGTGAGGGAGAGCTTAGAATGAACAGTAAATCAAGCCTGGCACTCTATGGCCCTATAGTGGAAAAGCAAGACTGTCCCATCGAGTCACACTTCAGCACAAAAAAATGCATATCCAAATTGCACCAAACTGCAGCTTCTGAAATGTATCTGATGTAAAAATGTATTATATTTTACATGTTTACAACATAAATATATCATTCTGTTTAGCAGAATGCAGATAAATGTGCTATGGTAAGTTTAGAGATTAAATTCTAGGGACGTTTTGTTGAATTTCCTGTATCACATAACTTCTGTCCCAAGACTCTCATTTTCTACAGTGATATTAAACTCGAGGAGAAGTGACAAAAAAAAAAAGCTATATTTGCAGCATAGGTTTCTGTGGTCCATTAACTTGTTAATAGTAAAGAAAAAAGGGGCAGAAGGGGATAGAGAGAGGAATGCTTCTGGGTTTACTCCAGCCAGCATCTGTCCCCACAGTGCTTTAATGTTTAGAGCATTAACACAAAGTTGGTGTTTCCACTGCAGACTTTATCCTATGGATTCATAAGTTTAATTAAAAAGGAGCAAAGAGACCTCACTGCCATTCCCTGGGAACCATTGCAAGCCTACAGTTTCTGTGCCTGAGGTTCACATTTAGAACAACTACAGCTCCAAAGGGAGGAAATCAGCAAGCTTGTTCTATGATTTTCCATGACTATTGATTTGTGTTTTTCAATAAGCCTGAACTTCAAAAACTTACAAAACTGAAATGAGAAGTTGAACTTGTGTAGCAATGACTCCCAGAGGCAGCCAGTGATATTGTCTAGAAACCCTCAATTTGTTTGAGGCATGTAGAAGCTATCCTTCTAGTTCTTAAGTTAATAAAAAGCTTTTTGCCCAGTGCCATTCCTCCCAAAGTACTTTTTATTCACAAGGACTAGAATCATGATGTTAACTCCAGTTTTCTGGCACTTAAAAGCAAGAGAGCTTTATTATTAATAATAATATTAATAATAATAATGGTTTTATTATTTTGCTCAGAGCATATACAATGCCTGATTACCAATTTCATTGTACTCCCAGATTTCTCTCCTTTGGACAGAGATGGTTTAACTCCACTCCTGTGAGACTGCCTCAAGTTGTGCTTTCTCAATTGTTCTCTGTTACCTTTAACTTCTAAACACCTAAGCCTTCACATCGATGCGTTATTGTAGTTAACTGGACAGACTGGAGAGAAGACACACTCTGGTAATTCCCAAATTACAGAATCTGTACATTTGTCAGTATCAACCAGTCAAAGTGAAGAGGAGCAAGGCTTGGTCGCCATGTATGGACTCTCAGATGTGCCTTTCCACAAACAGGGCAGACCAGAATAAAGTCTGTTTAACTTGATTAAAAAGCAAGCTTATAGATTTTAAAAAAACACTGAACTGGTGGACAAAAGTGAGTAATGTTCTTAGGTGTAAAGTATGACAAATTGGAAACACTGTGCTTATGAATAACTGAGCTAATGTTATTCCTTACATCTAAAGAAATGCCTTTAGGGTATATGCGGGTAACCTCAGCTCGATTCCCCCTCTTCTTCCAAATTAAGCCATTATTTTTAAAAAGCTTCTACCCCAGCATAGCCCGTGGTACTAATTTAAAACTAATTGATTGGTGATTCCTTTGTACCTTACAAATAGGGGAGCTGCCAGTGAAACTTGAACAAAAGGCAAAAATAGAACACTAGGCACTTTATAAAAAATGGATGCGGTCCAACTGACTGCCCAAGGGAATTTGCACTGTGTTTTTTTTTTTATGCGCGACCACTCGCCCAAATTAAATTCTTTTGATCTAATGGCAAAGTAATGACGTTCCTACGACATCCCATTGAGAACGCTAGTGGGTCTATTGGACTGACTGCCATAGATGACATAGAAAGGTCAGTTATTACTCAGTGCAAAACAACAGTATATCAAAAGCAAAAACAGTGGATAAATTGTCAGTTCATTCAAGTACCATAACACATTTTCTCATTTCCTCTTCAAGGCATCTAGCTGTTCACCTTCTTTTTTTTTTTTGGTCCAGATTTTGAGAGATTCTGCCATCACACCACTGCGGTGGAACTGAAGGTGGCTGTGCTTGTAGTACTCACAGTAATGAAATATCACAATTACATATTTCTTTTGGTGACAAATGGTGGCGAATCACAACAGTTTTTACTAGGACTGTTTATTAAGTCGTGCTGATAAAAAAATAAAATAAAATCCAATAAAATTCCATGTTCTTTATGCTTATAAACATGATTGTTTACTAGTTCTCACAACAGATTTAGGCCATACGAGTTGACCTTTTCAATACAGCCGATTCTTTAGACAGAGATTTTTATAGGTCAAAGAGTAAATAAATGCCACTCTCTACTCTCAATATCCCCACCAAACTCACACCTTCAACACTGGCACACTTCGAGCCCTATCAAAATGATGACATCAGCGTAAAACCTGTGGAAAATCAAATAAGAATGCATTACTTCCAGGCCTACCAAACTGGCCGATCCAGACCAATCATACTCAAAAGAGAAAAAAAAATACAGCCCAGAAGGTTATATTCCTAGTTCACCTTGACCTGCACAGGTGAAGTATGAATGATTTTTGTTTTTCAGGCCAGTGTCTGAATACCATTCTGTAATACTTAGAGGAAATCGAGGGAAGTGCAAAAATGGTTGGGCAACATATGAGGAAAAGACGGACAGAAAGACAGGGAATTGAGGGCCGTTATCATTCATTTCAATCAGGCTCCTAGTCTTGCAGAGTTAATACTATCGGCACAGTCTTCTGACCTCAGATAATGTTACAACATCAGCCACCACGAAGTAATCATTAATTTACCCCATTAATTTGGACTGAGTTGGCAACCAGAGACAAAAAACATGAAGGGAAATTAATTATGCTTGCATTTTAAAACAGCATGTATACCTTTTAATTGAGATGTAGGCAGAAAAATAAATAAAAATGTAATTTCAAATGATGTTTATTATTTTAAGAGCCACTCTATTTTCTTTTTACAGTTACAGGCCTAATATAAGAATTTGTTTCTTTGTGTTTCATCAGAATGCTCGGTGTATTGCAAGGGAGGGAAAACATGTGCGTCATAAAAGTCTCTTGTTTTGTCCACAATAGCCCCAAGCCTTGCTCCTATTAGTTTAAATCAATTTTTATTGTAATACCCGTAAGTTTGAACCCTAATCCTAAATAATAATAAACCAAATTAAACCAAGGCAGTAACTTTCTTTTGTTTTCTTTATGCTCTGCTGATCATATTGGAAAGGATTATAATGGAAACCTGCAAAATCATACCTCCCAAGGGCACTTTGGTCCATAGCAAGCTACCAGCCTCCACCCAGAGTACAAGATGGTCATATATAGTGTAGAGTCATCCGGTCTGTGGGAGAATATATCCCTGGGGCCTTCACCCTGCTTATTATTCATTTTATCTCACTGCGTAGCATTGGGAACATTTGACTTTTTCTTTTCTTTTTTCTTTTTTTTTAAGTTTCTTTGCAGCCTCGCCTTGAGCTGATGCATCTGCAACTGAAAGTACACTGAAGCCTGTCTCTTAACAGAAATGTTCAAAATGAGATGCAGCTACAACAAGCCTCTAACCTATTCTCAACCTGCCTCTATTCCTAAATACGATTACCATGTTCTTTAATATAGGAGCTAATGTCTGTCTTGCCAACCTGCATAACTCAACCTAAAGTAATTTCTGCAAGACCTGGACTATTGAAATGTAAATTTACCATCTCAATCTTGCCATATCAAAAGAAATATGCTACACCTGTAAATAAGAAATGGGCTACGGGACAAAAATGCCTGCAGGTCTTGAAAGGGTTTATCTCACACTATCTTGACAGACAAGAATGCTGGGCAAAACCACACATTCATATACACACACACACATATACACACACAGCTCCCTGACTCAGTTGTTATCTATATATTAGCTATACAGTTCGCTACCTTGGATGAGCCTGTGAATAATAAATGACTCAGCAACAACCTTAACTTTACTCTTACACACACACACACACACGTAATGACTCACACCAGCATGCAGAAACTGTACATGCATGTCCACACACCACTGAGCACATGTTTTTTAGGTGTTTCAAATCAGTGAGCATGCTCAACACACAGCCTTCCTGAACTATTCTCACACTGGCTAATTGCCAGAAAGAACAATTAACCTGATAAGTATCACTTAATGTCTTCCCTAAAGAGGGAGATTCAGGCTTTTCTAAAACAAAACACACCTAATTCTTCACCCTGCTCCCTCATTACCATCCTAAATGATGCCTCTATAGGAGAGCAGGTGCTACGGTGCCATGGAATGATTGTTTTGTGAATGATAGTTTGATGGGATTAGAGAAAAGATGGATGGCGCTTAAGTCGCGATGTGTGCTGTTTCTGGGAAGATAGCTGAGCTCCAGTTTGCCAGCAATGAGGTAGAAGACATTTGCTTGTCACCACCTCAGCTTTGATCGTTGGTGATTAGTCAACAAGTCTGTGAAGCCTGCAAGGACCAAAGTGCCCAGAACGAGGCAGTCTGCTTGATTCTTGTTAATAATCATTCATTTTGAGGTGAAGACAAAAGACAACCTTAGAAACAACCTCTGAAAATGTCAATGAATTGTCACAAAATTAATTTTTAAAAATCATCCAGAGAGAATACCTCTTTAATTCTTGATCAGGCGGCTGAATGACCCATGTCACTAGACACCTCTGAGGAAACATTATCTGTCTTGCTACATTAATATTTTCCTCTTCAGCAGTCTGCTGTTGGCGTTCATTCCACAATCTCCCTTAGGGCATTCAAACTTTGCTCCTCAGCTCACAGCTTCTGCTGAGCAGAAACACCTTTCCAGTAGTCCAAAATATCATGAAGGTCCTCGTCCTTGGCAAACTGCACCTTCTTACGCAGGGCATGCCCTGCTGCTATATAGGATGCTTCCTCTCTAGGGCTTTTCTTGTAAGGTCGGAATCTCTCCCAGATTCGCAGTGTGCTCTCAGATGAGTACTCTGGACTGGAGGAGTAACCAGAGTTGTAGTTGTGGTGACGAGAAGGTGAGAGCTGGGAGTAGGCGGCTGTGGCATCCCTCTTGGTGCGCCCGAGTGGCTTGAGGAATGAGGCCTTTTGGGATGGTGAAGGTGATTCGTTGCCACCCTCATAGTAGAGTGCAGGAAAGGAGTGGCGGTGCTCAGAGCTGTGATAGTCTGGCTGAACTTCCAAATGCTGCTGCTGCTGCTGTCCAGGGCTAACAGCCCCACCTCCACTCCCATTATTACATCCCATTCCTCCCCCATTTAAGCTCACAGCACCACCATTAATGTTTCCCATTCCATTTCCATTGCAGCCCCCTATTCCACCACCTCCTCCACTTCCGCCCCCTCCGACACAGCCCACGGGGCTACCCTTTTCTCCTGGGTACTTGGGGGGATCACTGCGTTGCTCAGGGATATCCACACTAAACACTCTTGTGTTCTTGGCAGATCCTGCAGCTGGGGCACCACAGCGGTTCTTCACCACAGCAGTGTCAGCGCTCAACTGCCTCTGAAGGGGCCGCACTGCATTGGCTGGGGGTGGATCACGGTAAGGTGGGGAGAGAAATCCACCACCACTGATGCCAGGCCGCTCAGATAGGGGCATGACCAGGGGCACTGGGGCCATTGAAGGCGGATGAGGCTGCTGATGTAGCTGTGGATGAGGCTGAGGATGTGACTGAGGATGTGGCTGGGGATGTGGTTGAGGATGAGGCTGAGGATGAGGCTGAGGATGAGACTGAAGGTGAGGCTTAGGATGCACCTTTGGAGAGGAGGCCATGATCTGATCTCCAGGGTGACCTGGAGAGAGGGGCAGAAGGTTGCGAGGGAGCGATGCTATGCAAGGAGGCTGGGAGGAGGACACAGAACCGGCATTGTCAGCTGTGGTCACAATGTTAGCTGAGGCATCCAGCTTCAGGGCATCGATGCAGTTGTTGATGATCTGGTTCACCTTGTCGACCTCCTTGGCAATGGTGGAGATCTCTGATGCTGAGCCATGACCGTCATCATCCGAATCCTCCCCAGCCTCTGTCCCATTCTCAGCCCCACCTCGCATATCCACAACTACTTCCCCTCCTACCCCTGCTCCTCCAGCTGTCATCACTGCCTCCCTGCCTTCCCCTGCCACTCCTGTTGTCCTTACATCCATGTAGTTACCCTTGCCACCCATAGCCTCAGAGAAGGCTGTGGCCATTTTTTCCACCTGTGGCAAGGTGGATAGGCGGGAAGAACTGGTGTTGGCTGAGCCATGAAGCATGCCTGTGCTAGAGGAGGCAGATTGGGGCAGCTTTCCCCCTGCACCCCCTGAATGGTGGTGCTGGTGGTGAGCCTGTTCCTGGAGACGCTGCATGGCACTTGGGTCATTGGCTACAGCTGCAGCTGCCTCTGGGCCATACCTAAAAAAAAGGTCACATTTGCTTTAAAACAAACACTGATTCTCATCTGATGCCATACTGTGTACTTTAAAAAAAAAAAAAATGGTTTCGCTTCAGTCATGCCATAAAACAGCAGAATGCTTGCTGTTTTAATTAAAACTCAAAGAAATTATGAAAAAAAATGACCTGAAGACTCAATAAAGAATATGGTTGGGAACATTTTTAAGTCATTGCTTGCAGTTAGAATAAAGGGGGCCTTTCATAAATTTCAAAAAGCACGGCAGCAAAACAACTAATGAAATGATACCTAAAGAATAAATTGTTCCAAAAAGTCAGTTACACCCAAAAGACACGGTAGCTGTCATGCCAGTTATGGCTACAACATCCAAGATGGATGAAAGAGGATTCTATTGTGGTCCCTAAAACTTTGATTAACAAACATGCAAAACTGTCTCGTACCTCATCTCCAGAATTGTTTTCTTCACACTAATTGCTTTTTCCTTCTCTTCCTGGATGCGTCTCCGCCTGAGACAGTAATAGACAAATCCAAGAACAATGACCATACCAAACAGACATCCCAGGATGGTCATGATGTAGTGGGTTGTTGTGGATGGATTAGTTCGCTGGTCTTGTGGCCCCATAGCTTGTGTGGTAAAAGACAAACAGGTGTGGTTGTATTTCAGAGATTTCCTTACAGAAGCCACACAGCAGGTGTAGTTTGTTTGTGGTTTCAGCCTATCAAAAGTTATTATCTCTTTCTTGCTCTTAAGGGGCTTGTCCTCTTCAAGAAAAGTGCTGTTGTACCGGGAGAGAACATACATCTTACTGTAGGGTAGTGGGATTTGCACTATTAATGAAGCGGTGTGCAGCGTGACTGTCTGAAGCTTCATAGAAATTTGATGGTTATAGTTAGGGTCAGCAGTGGATGATATGGTTGGCTGGTGGTACAGACTTTGGTCTGGGTTCTCCACACCCATCCCTGAGCCATCTTGATCTGGCATCTGGGAGGTCATCCCTGGAATTATCACACCATCACGACACACTGATAAAAGAATGTTACGAGCATTTCTTCCATTTCCAGACCCTGGGCTCAAGAGTGGATAGCCAGTCATTTCTGGAGGTGTTTCACACTGGAGGCGGTCATAGGTGTGGGTGACATTGTTAAACTCATCCAACCAAGTGAGAAAACTGTAAAGCTCACAGCCACAGTGGAATGGGTTTCCAGCTAGTTCACATACCATCAGCCTGCTGAGAACTGTGAAAGTTGACGGGTCAAGACGGGCCAACTTGTTGGAAGATAGGTCCAGGCTGCTGAGGTTGGGACACTCCCAGAAGGCATTGGTGGCAATGACCTCAATGAGGTTGTGTTGCAAGAAGAGGCACTGCATGCGACCCAGACCTCTCAACATGCCCTCGGTCAGGTTGGTTAGTTTGTTGTAGCCCAGCTGAAGAACCTGCAAAGAGACAGTAGGCTCTTAAACTATATAATTTTTTTTTGTTGTTGTTGTTTTTGTATAGATAATTTCTCAACGTAATTTAATCTGAAATTATTTTAAAACATTTTACTGCATTATCTAACCAAAATGTAAATAGTAAACAATTCAACCAAATGATCATTTGAAATTATACACCACAAGACATAAGCAATATACATAGTATGTGAATTGGGGGGGATTCAATTAGCATGGCCTAAATGGGATTTACATTAAAAGGCAACACACATTTTCCATCCACCTTTGCAGGAATATATGATAACTTTTCTGAAGTTTTCAGAAACTTCTGTTAAGTGCCTTGCCATTTCCTTTTGTACAGGTGAATAAATAAAGATAGAACCACTAAAAGTTTAAAGAGGCAGACAAACATAAAAACAGTTTCACTCTTGGTTTCAGACCTGCAAGTTGGCCTGTCCAGCAAAGGCCCCATCCTCAATGTAGCTGATTTCATTCTTGGTTAGATTGAGGTCAGTAAGGTTTGTGAAGCGGTACATCGAGGTAAAGAGCACTGCCTTAAGTTTGTTCTCATTCAGCCTCAGGTCATGCACCTAAGAGAGACAAAAGAACAGGTGACTTTTAGGTGATGCATTCCAGCCTCTGGCTGCCATAAGGGGAAGACCTAAACTCTTTGCCAAAAATATCTACCGTGAGCATACTGCACCTTCTCAGTTTGTGTCTAATGAGTAATTTCCCCAATTACGCATCTGATCTAAATTTCCATTCAGGTTATCACAGCCTGTTTGCAAGCTGTTGTACATCTCTCCTGAGATATCTAGATGAGGTAAATGTTGATGCTAGCAATGGAATGTAAATGTGTATATTTCCATTAGGTACTTTAATAAAATATCTTTATATTATGTTTTCCGGCTTTAATCACTTATCCTGCAAATTGCACATGGTTATACCAACTAAAATATGTGTTACTTATATTTTAAAATGTCAATGGCATTTTACATTTTAGTTTATTTAAATCAGTTAATTATATTAGGAATATTGTATTACAATAATTGCCATAGTTAGGCAACCAACATAAAATGACAATGTTCACATTTACACAATTTACAATAAGCATTATATTGAGTGTAAGAATATTTGATTCACTGGTTTTTAGCTGAAATCATCCATTGGAGTCTAATAGAGGTTGCTACAGTGGTATAAATGGTCTGCAGATAGTTGAGCTCATACTGACCGTGCTGTTGATGTGCTGAGGGATGGTCTCATATGGAGGCTGGTTCTGACTGCAGATAGCCAGCCAAACGTAACCTTTATCCCCCTCTATCAGCCAGCAATCCCCTTTCACTGTGTCAGGCAGGTGGAGGAGCAACAGTGCAGGAAGCAGGAGGGACAGAAACAGGGTGGGGGACAGAGAGGACAAATACAGTCTGCTGGCCATGGTTTGGATGTGTGAGTGTTTGAGGTTGCCTCAATAGAAACGGGGGTGGGGAAGGAGCGTAAGGATGGATAGAGCAGAAGTTCAAATTCAAAGCTGGAAGGGATGCAAGTCAGGGGCAAGAAGGCCAAATCTAAGTAGAGAGAAAGGTTAACGAAAGCGCTTCTTCTCAACAATTAGAGCTGAGGTTGCAGCATGGCAGCCAGTCCTGTCCCCATTTTAGGTGTTCCACATCAAAGGGTTTTGGAGACCGTCAAGCCAGCAGCTGCTCATGGCCCCGGAAAACTGTATGACTTGACAGCACAGATGAGGAAGTACTCGCTCTCAGAGAAAGGTAGAATGCCTATATAACATAGACAGAAAGAGACAGGAAGGGAGAGAGAACATTAATAGTGATGATGACAAAATGATTAAGAGTAGGCAGAACATTGTAATACAGTTCAAATATCCCCCACATGGTTTGGAATTAAATAAGTGTAGGTCTTACTTCTAAAAGCATAGGGAAAAAATTTAAAAATAAGGTATGAATCTAATACCCATGCTACCCAGTCTTTTCAAGGTAATGCACCACAGTAACAAATCCATTAACTACCATGATTACTTCATTAAGTCTTAATAAAGCCCAGAGAAATATAATATTACTTTTCAAATGAAACCAGACTTTTTACGCTCTGTAATTATTCATAATCATGAACAGTGCTACAGTACAAGAAATTGCATTCTTCCATTTAGACATTATGATGTACTAATAAAAATGTAAATCGCCAAGACTATGAAAGCAACTCCAGTTGTCTTAGTTGTTTTTGTCATTGTTTACAAGGTTCACCATCTTGCAGCCGCAGTTCTATTATTTTAACTTTGAGGTATATAATGAAGCAATAACAACTTAATAGCTCAAGTTTTACAGGGGTAAAAACAGGGAGATGGGCTAAGTGGAAAACAGAGAAGGGCTGTTGTAATTTGCATGTTTTAACAGGATACTAGCTGACATTTGGCTATTTACCTTTCTCTGGGGATTAACCATGGATTAGGCTCTAATCCAGCGTAAAATATTATGTATCTCATCACCACAGCAGCCACTCTTTTAATTATTTTCCAAAGTTTCGATTTCCTCCCAGTGGAAAGTTATCTAGCCAAGACATGAATGACAGCTAATGATAGTGACAACTGCTGTGAAATTAGACCCACTCTTACTCAATTCCAAATAAATTCCCCTTTGTGCTTTTTTTTTTTTTTTTTTTTTTTTTGTTTTTTTTTGGTTTTTTTTTTTGGGGGGGGGGGTTCTTGTTTGTTTTTTTTGTTTGGTTGTTTTTTGTTGTTGTTGTTTTTTTGTTTTTTCAGC
>VUQI01061246.1:0-19960 GCA_015106735.1 Paratilapia polleni
AGCCACAGTATCCAGCGTCATACGCAGAACTAATGTAAGACTATTAACACAATGATCGACCTCTGTGGGAGAGAAGTTTAGGTAGCTGCTCTGCATTGTGTTGGCACATGGCATTGAAAAGGATAAAAGTGGAGGAATTACATCCTTAAACTTAGTTACAGCACTTTCAGAAAGACATCTACTGTAATAAAATTTATTCCCCACTGCTGTGTAATCCATTATTGTAAATTCAAAAGTTACTAAGAAATGATCAGATAAAAGAGGGTTTTCAGGGAGTACAGTTAAATGTTCAGTCTCTATGCCATATGTCAGGACAAGATCCAGAGTGTGATTAAGGCGGTGGGTGGGCTCATTTACATTTTGAGAGAAGCCAATCGAGTCCAATAATAAATTAAATGCAGCATTGAGGCTGTCGTTTTTGGCATCTACATGAATGTTAAAATCACCCTAATGAAGAAGGTCCTGTGACTCCTAAAACTATTCTTCTTCTCACGTGTCCTGGGCAAACTGACCTGCGAGATAGGAGCTAGTCTGCCAAGCCCAACAACAGGAGCCAGATCTGGGAGGAGATCTGGCCACTGGGCCCATGCTGGGAGGTTTGTATGCCATCCAGTGGTAAGTTGAACCTCATCCCTTAGCGAGTGAACATTTGGGTGTCTAGCGAGAGAGAGAGAGAGAGAGCTAGAGAGAGATTCATTCCTATGTGTCTACCTGTTTGATCTGTGCCTGAAATCAATCCACTTCACTACCTCCATCAGACCTATTATAGCCCTTATCCACTTCCAGTAGACTGTGGTCCCACATATCTACTGACTTTGTATCTGGTCTTCCCCCACCTGAAGGGAACGCAGTAATTCTCACAATAGTAGACAGGTTCTCAAAAGCAGCCCATTTCGTCACCCTACCCAAATTTCCCACTGTCTTTGAAACTGCTAACCCGTTTACCATGTTTTCTGCATTCGTGGCATACCCAGTGATATTTTTTCAGACAGAGGTTCTCAGTTTACATCCCAGGTTTGTCTTCTGGGTTTCAACTTCAAAGTGATTGCTAGACTGACTGGGGAAACCAGGAACTTAAGCTGCCCTGCGCTGTGTAGCCTCCTCCAATCAGTCCACATCAGTCCACTTGGAGCTCACAGTTCTCCTGGATTGAGTCCTGGACATAACATCCAGGAGGATGAGACTGCTGTGCCCTCGGTCCAACACCATCTACGCCACTGTCGCAGGATTTGGAACTAGACAAGAACAGTACTCCTGCAGATGGCAGAGAGGGACAAACAACTGGCCGACGGGAGGAGGACCACTGCCTCACGCAGGATCCAGGGTCCTGCAGTCATTCATCTTGGTTCCATCCTTGGTGCGTGAGTTCCACAGACTGCACCCCAACAAACCACTGGGTTGCCTGGAGACTCCCATTGGGGGGGTTACTGTCATGGTCCCCATGCCTCCAGTGCCTCTCACTCTCTCTTTTGCTCTTTCGCTCGCTCTTACATGTGTGTGTGAGTGCATGGCAGGTTGCCACCCTTGTGAGGATGTGGGGGTGTGCCAACTAATCGAGGTTGTGAGGCAGCTGGGTGCACACCTGTTGGTCATCATTCATCATCTTCCTGTGCTCTTAAGAACCAGCATCTACCCTCCACCTTTGCCGCATCACAGAGCTTCAGGTGTTAGTTCCAAGTTTTTATACTTACCTTGGTACCTAACTGCTGTCTCCTTGTCCTTCTTCAGGAATTCCTTGGTGTGTGCTGCTATTCACTGTGCTCTATTTGTGAAGCCACTGTGGTCCGGCGAATTAAATTGGAATTGGACTCAATTAGTTAACCTGCCTGCCCACTCACCAACCAGTTTCTCTGCCCTCCCTTCTCCCATAAGGAGAAGCAGCTCAAACCACATCTGTAAATAAACCTTTTGAACTGCGGTTGTTGTCTGCGCTTGGGTCCTTCTGCTAGGTATTCATTAAGACAGCTCTTTACTGACAGTGGTTGTCAGAAGTGTTCTTGAACCCATGCAGTGATTTCCACCACAGAATTGTGTCTGTTTGTAATGCAGTTCCACCTGAAAGCCTCAAAGTCAAAATAAGTCAGTATTTGTTTTTAGTCTTGTCTCTTGCACTTTCTAAAATTTCTAATGACATAGTATAAAATCTCCAATCTCTCGTTAAAATTGAGAAACATTATTGTTAAAAGATGTTTGAACCCATCCCCATACAGACATGGTAGAAAGTGCATCCTCTTTCAATTCTAAGGTCTTATGTATCAGGACATAATAAAACTCATCTGATCCTTACTAGAGGGGTCTAATGCAAAGTAGCTCTCTTTTTACCTGGCTAAATTACCATGGTAACTTATGCTGAACACATAACCCGGTCGAGAGCATGTTATGTTCAGAGTTTCAGTTCAAAATCAACTGGAAGCGGCACGAATTCACTGATTCGTTTATTTACAGCATGTTTTAACTTCATTATAGATTCTCTGCGGGGTGAATGTGTTTTATATGTGCAAATTTAAATATTAGACAAAGATATTAGAAAATATTAGAAAACCCTCCAACGTGGCTGAATTACAACAATTCTGCAAAGATGAGTGGGCCAAAATTCCTCCACAGCGCTGTAAAAGACTCATTGCCAGTTATCGCAAATGCTTGATTGCAGTTGTTGCTGCTAAGGGTGGCCCAACTAGTTATTAGGTTTAGGGGGCAATTGCTTTTTCACACAGGGCCATGTAGGTTTAGATTTTTTGTTTTGCTTAATAATAAAAACCTTCATTTAATTGAATTTTGTGTTTACTTTTGTTATCTTTGTCTAATATTTTAATTTGTTTGATCTGAAACATTTAAGTGTGACAAATATGCAAAAAACTAGGAAATCAGGAAGGGAAATACTTTTTCACACCACTGTATGTCAGTTAATCTTTTACTCCCATTGGTAGTCACTTTGTTTGCTCGACTCAAAGTTGAGATAAGTTGAACTCGAGACCCGTCCACTTGACAACACTAATGGTTACGTTTCTTTTCCTCTGAATTTCTTTGACATTTCATGGTCTCTGGTCTCTGTTAGTTTCTTCCTCTGTGGATGCCCCTTTTTTTCCAGTCACACAATCCACCCTGTCTTATTTTTTTCCGTGTTGCTGCCAGTTTCTACGTCTCTTTCTCTTCATCCTCTTTAAACCACGAAAACTTGCTCCATCTCCAATTATTGCACCACTGTTCCTGCTGTCTGCTCAATGAAAACACTCTGCTGTCATAATAAGAGAGACGGGCGCTAAGGGAGTTAGAAATATAAAGACAGAGGGAGTGGAGAGATAGCAGGAGCGATGGAGAATCACACTCACACCCTACCTCACCTCTACACCAGGGCTTTCAGCCAAACACAATTCAGGTTGCTTGAATGCTGCACTGTGTTACGCAGCAGAGAACTGACATGAAGTTGACTAATGGATGGAAGGATGGCCACAAATCCTGACCAACCTCATCGACCACAACAGAACTCCCTGCTCTCTTCAACTCAGTGGGAGGTTTGAGGGCTTTTATTGCTTGCAGATTGGATTTTAAGGGCCTAATATCTGTTACATCTCTCTCTGTTTAGAGTGGTCAGAAGACATTTGAATGGTTTGGTTTGTCAAATTTATATCACCATGTTTTGTGGACAATCTAAAGTCTCTATTGTACTGGTGTGATATGGGAAATCTTATCAGCCTTATACTTGTGTGTTACTTCGGAGATGTAGTGAGATGGCACTAAGCAAATCCCAAATTAAACTCAATGGGAGAGTTCTGTAACATCAAAGATAGTAAAAAAAGATTTTTAGTGTTTTTTAATACTAGGTTTAACTGGTGATTCTGCAAAGTGGCAAGATTGCTTCTGGACAAACTTTGATTACTTTTAATAACAGTTCCACCTCATTTTTGGTCCATCCATCCATTTTTCATCCATCCAGCAGTTTAAGCAGAGATGCCCAGATCTCCCTGTCCCCAGCCACCTCCTCCAGCTCCTCCTGGAGGAGGTGGCTGACTATGGCTCTTGGTTGGCTTTCCCAAGCCTGAAACACCTCACTTACGAGGCACCCAGGAGGCACCCTAGTTAGATGTTCAAACCATCTCAACTGGCTCGTTTTGATGTGGGAGAGTAGCAGCTCTACAGCTCTACAGAGCCCCTAACAAATGACCAATTTCCTCACTCTATGTCTAAAGGAGAGCCCTGACACCCTTTGGAGGATACTCATTTCCGCCACTTCGCTCTGCGACCTAATTCTTCCGATCACTACCAAGAGCTTGTGACCACAGGTAAGGGTAGGAACGTAGATCAACCAGTAAATGGACAGCTTTGTGTTCATGCTCAGGTCTCTCCTTGCCATGATATACCTGCACAGCATCGACCTGCTGCACCAATCCGTCTGTTGCTCTCCAGCTCCACTCTCCCCTCACTTGTGAACAAGACCCTGAGATATTTGAACTGGTTTGTAGTTATTCACCTGATCTCTCCTATCTGAGTTTTGATTTAAAGTCTGTCAACTCAACTAGAACCAGATCTTAATCTGCATTTATGTGCCATTTTAAATTACTGCATTAACAGGACTTCCAATGAATAGGGTCTAGCAGAGGTAGTGAGTCTTTAAGCAGCTGTTTCTAAGCTGCTGGATCTGGCATGTCTGGTTTGTAATTATGCAACTCTTGCCGTTTAGTTGAATCATAACTGAAAGACCTTCTCTACATTCTTCACATACTGAGTCACGTCTTTGTAGTCCTCCGTCTGCTGGGTCAGGTTGTTTATGTTAATGGGCCTATATAATAAAAAGGCTGATTAGTGTGTGTGTGTTTATCTCTTTATCAGAGTGTCTGTGTCTAATTGCCTCTCTCTCTCTCTGAGTCAGTGCGTATGTTCACAAACTCTCACAGACGCAACAAACTTAGCCAGATGAACTGTGTCAGCCAGCGGTGAGCTCTCGCCTTGATGAGATTTAAACAAAAGCACACGCATGCAACTTCTTTACGGCTCTGTTTTCATTTTGCTTGATCCGGTGCAACCTCTGAATAAAAGCAAACATGCCACATGTTCCAAATGCCTTATCAGTGATTCAACAGCCTAAAAGAAGGAGAAGGCAGACGTGTCGCATATGTAAAAGTATGTTGCGGCCCAGCTTGGAATTTTTGCTGCTGTTTGGTTTAACAAGTGGGCAGCATGTGTTCTGAAATATTTTTCATTTTTTCCTTCATTATGCAAGTTAAAAAATACATGCACACTCTAATAGGACCATATAAAGGATGTAAAGACTGAAATACACTACGACATCCAAAAAAGTATATGTACGATGGGAAATAGGTGCAGTGATTTATTGAAACGTGCCACCATACCATGTAGTGCCTACTACAAGAAGTTCACCAGTGATAGGCGGATGCAGACTGCAGATTCTTTTCACCACAATTTTCTTCCCACAGATGTTACTCCAACTTCTGCTAGCACAATGTAATAATATGTTCTCAAAAGGCAACTAGAAAGAACTGGTTCAGCAACAGCGGTGGAAAAGAGGTATAACAGTAACAATGTAAGTGCACATTTTACAGTGCTTAACAAATTTATTACACCACCTGTCATGAAAACGAGAAAGCAGTCTAGTACTTAAAATTTTGAGGTGCCTGACATTTGCTTCAGTCAGCTTTTGTTTTCTGCCTCTTCCTTGGCACATTTTGTAAGTACCAGTCTTGGCAATTGACTCCAAAGCATACTTGACCACACTGTGAGAACACTTTATATCTTGCCCCATTTGTCTCAAAGACCATCCAGCATCACAAAGTGCTTTAATGCGACTCTTTCCTTTTCAGTGAATTCTGGACGTTTTACCATTTTGAACAGGAGTGAGGAATTTCACACTGAATTCACGTTGTTATAACCAAATTTGAGCCGGCACACTGGACTTCTCTGAGAAGCCAGAAATTAATCAGTCATAACATTCAACCACTAAAACTCATTTTTCTGTTCAGGAATGCAAGTAAATAACTGTAATTTGGCATCGTAATCAAAAAATAATAATGTGCTTTACTATTTTTTCTGCTTTTTTTGTAGAACAGTAAATTTGAAACTTCATGGATAGCATATCTTTTCGATTAAAGAGCTTGCTCATACTGGTGGATTAACCATTGCAGAATTATAAAAAAAAAAAAGATTTTGATAATTACCAATACCGTTAATTTAGTGCTGTAGCATAAACCTTACACTTTATTTATTTATTAAAAAAGGAAATTTCAAAAATGAAAAACAATATTTGTATAGATTGTAGTCATATGATAAGAAAAGTGTAATTCAGTTGTACAATACAGATACTGTCTTCATGAGGGAGTCGGGATGAACAAATATATGTAAACTCACAACTGAGGCTGGCTTTGGGGCTCAGATGCCCACTTGGGGTGTTTTAAGAGAATTTCCACCTTTATCAGGCTGAAACGAGTGACCAAGGACAAGTTTGTGCAGTGGAGACAGTTTTGTGAATCCCACGTGGAACATTTGTAGGAACTAAGAGTAGGTTAGGATGAGAATATGAAAAAGTTTAAAGGGACTCTGTGAGTTGCTGTGAGTTTTATGCATTATTCACACATGAACATTTCCCCTTTGTTTGCATGCTCTCTTGGATTTCTGATTTCTGCTGGTGTTACTAAGTGAGATTATGTGGGGGGGATTCTGGGGGACAACAAAAGGGTCAGCTATTAGAAAGACGGACTTCAGAACTTGTAGATAAACTGGTGCTTATAGGCAAGTAGAATTTCTAGCAAATGGCATTAAATACTGTTAATAACTGTTTTAAAGAACCCAATAAAATCACGCAAAACATAAACATGTTTGGAGTGATAATAGTTCTTCTTGTCTGTTTTCTACCAACAGCTTTCAGCAGTGAGCTTGGGGAGAATAATGCTTGAGTGTGAAGGTGGGGAGGCGGGGGGGGGGTCCTCAGCGCAGAGCAACACGGTGAACGAGCAGCGAGCGGGAGCGCGCGTATAGGAAGGAAGGGAAGGAAGGAGCTGAGGCAAATCAGTCGCCAGCGGAGCCCAAGACAGCGGATGAACGGAGCTGAGCGTGTGTATCGCCCTTGTCGTTTTTTTACAGCAGCTCAAAGCAGCGTCCGGCAGCCCGAAACCTGCCCGAAAATGATCTTCAAACTCGTCCATCTCCTCGGGGTGCTCGTCTGCGGCAGTCAAGGTAGGGATGCGCGCGTGAGTGTGTGGCAACCCTCGAGCTTAGTGACTTTGTGGACAAGTTGAGTGTATTTGCCATCTTGGTCTGCAGCACCCAGAGAGAGCCGAGAGCTGAGGGAGAGAGAGGGAGTGAGTGTGTGAGAGAGAGGGGTGGATTGTTTAAGTGGACGTTGTTTTGTAGTTGAAGCACGTCTTGCAGGGGCCAGGATGCTTTCTTACTGAAAAGAGGGATTATGACGGGGTCCTTTTTTAGGGTGTTCTGATACACTCTGTACTCCCCGGACAACATCTCTCACTCTCATTTTTTAAAAATGTTTTTGGAGCATCCTTTACGTCGCTGCGTTGTTTTGGTGTATTTTCTATTATTTGCAAAGAGCTCCCTTCTTTCTGATTTAATCGCAGAAATCAGTGATGTCTCCCAACTTAAACTGGCATCACACGTGAAGATACTCATTTCCACATTCTGACTCATATTTGTTAAGACCACCGCCTTATTTTTCTTTGCTTTCCACTCTCCCATGTCCACTGTGTCTTGCGGAGCACTGTAGAAAAATACTGTATAGATTGAATTTTGTCAACACCTTCAGTGTCTGCATCTTGTGCGCAGGCTGTGCAAGATAATGTCAGAATCATGATGCGGTTTCACGGCCGGAGATGCTTCGGAAAGTTTGGGGAAATAATCGCTGGTATTTGCTACAGCGCAGTGACACTTCTCCGTTAATTGGGTTTCATGTGCGTCGGGCACCTGAGCTGGAGAGGTGATGATTGCCCCTGTGTGCGCGCGCGCGCCTGTGGGCAAAATAAAGATGTTACCTGAGTGGCTGCTGCTAAAGGCGCTGATTGAAAGCGTTCTTGTGTGTTTCTTAACTGTGTCGCCGTGTTACCCCGAGCCCCGTGTGCACTCCTCAAGATTTAAAATCACTGGAAACGCACTCCTTGAAGTGCAGAAAATATGCTGGTATATCGATCTCCTTATATGTCAGTCAGTGTCAGAATAAACACATTTAAACAAGGCGGGCTCTGTGTAGTCCAGTCCAAATGTTATCCGTTCCCACGGTGTGAAATTTCCACTTGTTAAACGCAAACTGAAGAACTAAAACAGCAAAGTAGTGTGAGTTACAGGAGGACATTTTTTTTTTTTTTTTTTTGCAGCGTGGCCACACTGGCTTGCTGGCGCACAACGGCAGGTGGGGGTAGAGCGCTGCAAAGTGGTGCCAAGAGTGAAGCCATAAGCCACTAGTCGTTAAAGTATGTTGCATTCAGATATTGCTTTGCAAGTTGCTTTGAAGTCCTTCAGGGGAGTGGATCTCAAAGTTTTTTTGGGAGGGGGGGGGTCCCTGAGGAGGTTTTACAGGGTTCCAAAGCAAAATGGGAACTCGTGGATCAAGTTTACAACTTTTCTGTATGCTACACTTGACCCGGGTTTCAAACAGGTAAAAATGAAAAAAAAAAAAAAAAAGTGACTACTATTTTAATAACAAATGTGTAATTTTAACACTTATATTAAGGGAAGCGTTGCATGATTTAAACCATAAACCAGTAGTTGTTTTGTCTGGTCTTAAGTGCATCACATTAGAGTCCGTACTGTGTGTTTGTTTTGCTTGAGAAGAGTAGCAGACCCTCAATATAAAGATTTGAAGCATACCTGAGTAAGATGCATTGGGCCACAGAAACCCACAGTTTATTATCCCCAACATTTTCAAAGGACTGCAGTCTATTGGCAGCTCATATTTCTACCAGTTTAATCAATAGTCTGTTAGAAAGTACTGTGTTATGATAGAGAGGAAAATGAAGAGGGTGCGTTCAGCGCAGCATTGCTTCAGTGCATTCATGTATAATTACATTTAATCCCAACTGAGGTCAAATAAAGACACATATAGGCAGCTACTGTTCATAAACCCTAACTGGAATATTCATTGCGTTCTTACTTTCCCTTTGTTGCAGTAGTATTACATCACCCCCCCACCCCCACCCCACCCCCAACCAATTTCCATTCTTATCATGCTTTTTGTGATAGCAAAGTCCACACAAATTGACCTGTTAGACAATGCATACAGTCGTCTCTAATGTGCATAATAAGGCTGCTTCCAAGTTAAGGGGGTAGGAGTAGGAGTATGAGTAGGATGCTCAATTCTCGGTGTCTTTTATCAGTGTGGGGCCTTTGAACAGACGCTAATCCATCAGCGAATGGACTAAAGCCAGAAAGAGGTTTTACTTGCTTTCCCCAATTCCTGACGACAGCTTTGGTTTCTTACAGGAGTCAGCTAGGTGCCCTGGCTCCTACTACACTAACTCTGCAGATACCCTCTCTGACTCCTAAAGGAAAACATTTGCTTTTGAAGTTCCAGCTCCCCATCTACCCTGCACTCGCATCCTTGAAGGTTTATGTATTTGGCTTTTACAGATGCTTAGTACAATGAATTATATGCTTGCTTGGGCTCACCCGGGACTCGCCAATGTGATGTTAAGTGGCGTAATTAAGATATTTCGCTGTGTCTCTGGGGGGGAAATGTCAGTGGCTCAGGGTTTAGAAGATTTATGCCCCTGTGCTTAAGTGTCTCTCACTGCACACTGAGCCCAGGCTTAAGCATGTTGTACGTTTGCTTACATCCTGCTCGGGTTTATGTACTTGCTCACAAGCACGCAAGGTCACACACACACTTAACCTCACATTTGTGTTGCGCTCAGCCTCAAACTATGAACGAATTGGGTCTTTGCAGTTATTAGTGTCAGAAATTCACACCTCTAGTCTTGCAGGAGCAGTTTTTTTTCTTTTCCCCCAAAAGTTTCCTGCCACGCTGCACATCGTTCTTAATGTAATACAATACCAGTCATAAACTCCTATTAAAGACATGCAAAGTTGTTCACAAATGAAATGGCCTGTGTCTCTTCCCTGTAAGGTGAAATTGATTGCATTATTTGACTAATAAACTAGGGGGGAGAGCACACATACAGAGAGAGCCAGTGTATATATGAAAACGGAATCGCCCCCTCGAGGCAGCTGCATATGAGAAATCAATTTAAGGAACGACTAGAGTCAGCAGGGCTCTGGATTGTACAAAGGCCAATCTCGGTGTTATGGATATGCTATTTATTTGCCTGCAAGTTTTTGATTCCTCATGTGTGCCCTTTAGCACTCGATCTGGCTAGTTCAGGCCTCAGCATTGAATTTGTACATTGCATATAAGACAGGAGGGGAGTTTTAGATGTTATAACACCTGGATAGATGAAAAAAGCACTGCCAAGCATCTGTGCTGCAGGGGTTTTGTCAGGTTGCTGAGAATGAAATGACAGAAATAAGGCCAAAAGGAAATGAGCAGACATTTTTAGATATCGCCATATTTTTTTACCTCCTACATGTGCAACTTTCAGTCTTTTTCCAAAGACTGAAGAACTATTAAATTATTAAAGTGTAGGCTGTGTTACCTTGCCTGCTATAAGCAGCTCCAGGAAACGAATGTACATGCATCTCAAATAACCTGACTATCTATGCAGAACCACATATAGATTACTAATCAGAACCACAGAGCAACGGGACAAGTGCCCTACGGATCAGGGTGCCCTGGACCAGGCTGCATGCTAGAAGTGGAGTTTTTTTTTTTTTTTGCAGGAAAGCCAGTCAAATGGCTAAAACACAACCTAAAACAAACAGAAAAGTATCACAAAGAGGCTGTAATGGATGGGCAAAGCTCCCAAAAAATGACCACAAGGAGACAAAAATGACCACAGAGAGATGTGAAAAAGCCACCAAGCATCGGAAAAATATCACAATCAGACACAAAATGAGTCCAAGGAGACTATAATTGTCTTTAAATACCTTTTTGCCATCAATGCAAAAAGTGTGGAGCCAGTTCTGCTTGTGCCTTTTGAGAACCAGCTCACATTTTAACAGGTTAGAGAATATGTAGACTGGGAAGAAACTCATGGCTAAGAGAATCTCTGGGCTGCTTCTGCCAGTCATTGGTGAATTTCTTGTTGCAGACCTGCACCAATATAGGTGGTTCCAACTTTGAGCCCAGCGTTTTTTGGGACTTGCTCCTTTCTTTGGGTGGAAATGTGTGGAACTATTTCTAGATTGGGTGCTGCCAGTGTGCTGGTGAAAAGGGGGCAATAGAGACACACTTCTACCACAAATAGGCAAAAGTACCTCAAAGAGAACTGAAACAACCACCAAGAGACAGAAAACAACTGAGACTTCATCTCTGCCCAGGAGCTTATAATTTCTTGATCCTTCCATGAGAGTAAATTCTTTATTGAAAAGGTTGGAGATCAGCTGTGCTGCAGTTTGCTGAAAGAAATGAACTGTCTTGCTCATGGGTAGTTTGGAGTGTTCTTTGTTTACAAGCCATATTCACCCCACAACTCAGTAAACACGATTAGTATCTGGGGTTAAGACATCTGTACAGCAAATATGCTTATGCTTATAAGAAGGCTGATTGTCTTGTCGTGACACATTTTGGGCTTTTAAGTAACTTAAGTAACAGCAGAGGTACTGAGGGGATAAATGGCACTCCAGCAATGCGCTCCACTATGTGAACATTTGGCATATTTTGAAAAACCTTAAGTTATTTGAAATCCATGAAGCAAAAACAGCAGCATGTTCAATAATGCCCTCTGCCAACCTCAGTCTGTTTTCAGTCAAATTACCCATTATTATCATGGAAGTGACTAATGTTCTCCTCGGGGAGTCTCTCCTAAGCAGAAGCCAAGAAAATGCACTAAGCAGTCGGGGTCCTCTTGCAGGAGGAGTTTGGCATTGCTCATTAAATTCTATATTCTGAATCCCAGAAAGGGAAAATTTGGCAGGATAGAGTGAGCAACAGGAAGATTTATATGGGGGTAGGAAGGCAGGAAGAGATTATGTTTAAAAATTCATTCAATTCAAGTGAATCTGATTGCATCTAGTTAAATTGCATTGCCAGAGATTGAATCAAACTCTATGGAGTCTCACTGTGCCAAAATTAATAAAATGTAATTGAATCCTGTCGAGATGGAATCAAATTAGGCCAGACTGATGTGATTGGTGGAGGCAGCTGCTGCATGTTTCCGTGCGCTCCTGTGGGTTTGTCTACTGTTTTACATCAGTTTGGTGCTAGCCAAGCAAGAGACCCTTTGGCTCCTGCTTATGTGTGTCCTGCCAGTCTAAATGTCAGTCTAACTAGCAGGCTAATAGGCAGAGCCAGGATGCCAGGGTGACAACAGAATCAGTGGGCACACTGGCTGACTGACAGATGGATGGAGGAAAGTGGTAACAGTGGTCTTCCTCTCCCTCAACTGATGCTCACTCTATTTCTTTAGATCAGGCATTCACACACTCTTACTTCACAGGCCACTTCTCCAAAGCACATCCCCTCATGGGATGGAACACTCTTGGTCTGGGCCTTACTTTTGGGGATGGGCGCCGGCAGGCATGATTAAATGAAGAAGAGAGGGATCAGACAAACGGCAGCAGAGTTTCAGAACCACTCCGGTTTGTGCTGTATGTTTCGAGTGACCCACTTAGACTGTATTAATATCTGCACTGAAGCCTTGGGTCTTACTTCACAGTAGGCTGACGTAAATCACGTGACTTTTTTTATTTAAATGACATAATGCAACATTATCCTATTGTCCTACTCTTCAGTTAGTCTGTTTGGTAGGATAGACTGCAGAAAAACTGTGACTAGTGTTGATGATGTCACCCGTATTAGCCAGATGATGCCACCATTTTGTGCTATCTAGCCAACTATAGTGAGCTATATACTCATGTTTTAAAGTGTTCATGGTTATTAGCATGTTCTATTTTGAAAAATTAATATTGCTACATCTGTTAGTGGAAAGAGAGTGAAAGAATTCAAAGGTGTTATCTGGTGTGATAAATTCACTGTGAGGTGAACGGTAAACCTACATATACAGTTGCTTGATATTGATTTTTTTCCCCTCTAATTTGATTAACGCTGACAACATTTATGTGCAATTCTGTTGAAAAAAAAACAGAAAACCATGAAATATGTTGTGAACAAAGCTGGAGCTGTTAAAAACAGCATCTTGTTGTGTTTTGACATAAAAAAGTTTTAATTAGGTGAATTTAGAAGTTGCAAGAGCTCTTGGAAATTACTTATAGCTTGCTTTATCCATGACAACATTTTTACAACTTGTTTACCTTTATAAAGGTATTAATTCTAAGGTGAAAGCAGCAGATGTTGGTCAGATGATCTGGCAATAAAATGGGCAAGTCTTTGGCAAACAAAATAGGGCCTGACTGATATAGGATTTGTAAGACCGATACTGATACCAAAATCTGGTGATTTAAAAATCCGATATATATCGGCCAATATATTTTTTTTCTGTCAGACACACAAAGCAAACAGATTTCCATAACATTTTATTTATGTGTAGTTATTTTTGACTCCTTACTAAAATAATATGACAGCGCCATTTAAAAATAATCTTGTTTTATTGTCACAACAAGTTGTGGATTACTTGTTTACCGTCTGCCTCACGCTGCTTGGATCACCTGGTAGTTGTGTTTGTGGCGTTCCAAACATGTTTCCAACAGGGAAGTTGTAGAGTGCCCTCTGGTGGACAAACTCTGCAACATCAACACTCATAACATGGTTGAAGGGTGTTTCTCCCATCTCTTCTTTACTTTTTAAAGTTTTCATTTATTGGCTGTTATAAATGCAGATACTGATATATCGACCGATGGCTAACATTGGGCGATATATCGGCCTCACCAATTGGCATACTGATTGCAAATTTTATTACCATTTTATGTGCCATAGACACATTGCAGTACATGAAATGCACTTTAGTATTTATGTGGAACAAAGAAGGCTTAAGCCTATGTCTACATTTTCACCTTTTCTACTTTGGGTTTCACATAATATATGTAGAGGGGAAATAAGTGCTTTTTAAATTGTTAAGTACAAGAGTAGTTCAGAAATATATACGTATTATTCACACTTCAATAAGCACCATCACCTTGCCACATGAAACGGAAATATACCTCATAAAAACCTTTACAAATGCCTCTCTTTCTCCTCGTCTACTTGCCTTTGTATTACACTATGCCTAGTATAGCAAGTCACTTAGAAATGATGATTTTCTTTTAAACAAATCCTTCAGGTGTTCAACTGTCAGTCACTTACACCTGTCAAGTGCTGACTAACACATATTTGAAGTGATAATGATGACACGTATGTTGTTTTTTTGTAGGGTTGCCAATTATTCTTCCAAAGCGCGGTGTAAGGAAGTTTTAATTTTTTCTCTCTATATCTATATTAATTCATTGGCACCAAATTAAAACATCTGAAACACTGGAGTATGCCTTTGGAAATATGTTGAGTGCAATTCTTTTGTGATTTTATAGTAAATAGCCAAAACCGTGCAAAAACTAGGATATGGCCTCAAAGTGAAGGAGAAACAGAGCTTCACAGAAATTGGACAGATGCATTGAGATGGATAGTAAATTGGTACAGACGCTGGTTGGAGGCTGCACAGCAGATGCACACACAGTTATACTAAACCCTCTTTATGAGTCATTGGTAAAAGGATTTTTTTCATAAGAGCCTGTAGCAGGTGAAGCAGTGGAGGTGTACAAACACAATGACAGAAGAAATTTGGACTCTGAAGGCAGTGGGATGGACACAGATGGATGACAGCTTAGCAGACAGCTGAATGTGGCAATGTTGAGAGATAGGTAGAACCATAATGGAGAGGGGCCATCTATTGACAGCCAAAGAACAGAATTTCTCAACCTCCGTCTTCTGGATATGGGCCCTGTGTCGACTGCGCATTAGTTAGCGTGAGCCCAGAGAGACTGCTGAATGTCTATATGGTCCATCATGGTGATTGAGGAAGGGACTAATGCGAATTGTAGCCGTGCTGGCTAGCAGACACTAATGAAAGAGTGTTGCAGGGTTTTGGACATACCTACTAATTGATGAGATAAGCCAGGGAGTGGCTTCAATTACTGCAAGCAATCTTAAAGGTGTCTATGCTTGTGAAGTTGTTTGAAATATATGAGAAAGGTCTGGATTCTAAAACTTGGTATTGGTTGGTTTTGTATTAGAGACTAGACTGATTTATTGGCGGGCCGATATTATTGGTTGATAGTAGCTATTTGCCAGTCTATCAGTATTGGCTGATAAATGACAATTAAAAAAGTAGAGACGGGATCTCTGCAACTTCCCTGTTGGCAACACGTGTTTGGAACGCCACAAACGCAACCAGCTGATCTCAGCAGAGTTGGGAGAGTGTAAATGAATAAATGAATAACTACACAAAACAAATGTTATGGAAATCTGTTTATTTTTCATGTGTCTGAAAGAAAGAAAAATATCGGCACATATATCGGAATATCAGCTTTTTAAATCACCAAATATTGATATAGGTATAGATCAGTTGGACTCTAATACAGACTTAAATATGTCTTCAGCTCTGAGTTTACTGGCAATGAATGTTTGATGAGTTTTCTAAAGGTGACGCAGTGGTGAAGTGGTTAGCACTCTCAGCTCACATCAAGGACGTTCAGATCTTCCCAGTGTGGAGTTTACATATTCTCCCTTTGTAAAGTCCAAAGACATGACGTTAACTGGTAATTCCAAACTGGCCTTAGACGAGTGAGATAAGAACAGAAAGCCCCAGTCACACAGGCCTAGAAACTGGGTGGTGACCCCCTGGCAACCACCATTCACTAGGGAAAAATGAGTATCCCCCAACGCCAACCACTTAGTAAATGAAAATATGAATTTCAGCCATGTAGCAGTTGATGGAGGTTGCAAGGATTTTAGGTTAACAGGGGATGGATCGCCAACCAGCCTCTAGGCCTGTGTGACTGGGGCTTTAGTCTAGAAAAGTGCTATATAAATTCTAGTCCGTTTCCATGATCTTGATTAATGTTTTTTGTCCAAATGTTTTTGTCAACGCTTTTAAGAATCACTCTAAATGAAGGAACCAGCCACTAGGACAAATTTGTTTAGCCTGTGGGGTCTAGGTACCCTTAGCCTGGTTTTAGCACATGTTATTGTTTTTGCTTATGAAATTTGTTCTCCCAAGTATTCACAATCAACAGAAAATGAACATTGTAACTCACACAAATCAAAAACTACTTACCTTTTCCCCCCAAAATCTTTCTTATTGTTTCTCCAAAACATAGTGTTAGGGTTACATCTTATTGTCACAGGTGACTTAGACCTCACAGGGATAAAGCCTTAATAAAACAGTAGAAAACAATACATTAAATCAACTCTCAATGAAGGAGAAGATTGGAAAAATCAGACCGAAAACTATGCTGAATTATGTGAACCAGACTCTCGGTTGGCTGTGTCCTCTTTTCTCTGCTTGCCTTGCCATCTGAGTTTTCCTGTGGGCTTACAGTATTAAATTATCTTCTGCTGTACTGTGTTGTATTGTATCTATCATATTTCCTTGTGTCCATTCATCCATCCATCCGCCCAGACAGTGGGCCCTTGGCTTGCCATTCTTGCTGGTTAATTAAGCCAAATTGTGATTGATGGACTCTCTAGTGAATAGCGTGTGGTCCCAGTGCTGACCCACCCAAGGAGATCATCCCAGCTGCCAATCACATCTTACAATACCTAATGGTCTTTTAAGCAGTGAACTGGTGTAGCCCCCATTTCTCTCCCCTCCCCACTGGTACCTCCATGCATTAAGAAGACTTTAGGTTTCCTAGCATCCTTGTGGAATTCGTTCTGCTAGGAAATGATGCAGGGAACATCCAGAAAAAGGGATCACTCCTCTCAGATTTCTTGCCCGGTGGCCAATATCCTTGTTTAGGGGAGGCAGCTCTTGATGAGGAATAGATGAGAGAGAGTGAACGATAGATGAGAGGAAGATTGGGGAAGGAGGAGGAGGAGGGACACTTGAGATGTGGTCGCAGCACAGCAGAATAGCTCGCAGTGAGGCCAAACAGCCTCTGCTCTCCTGATTGCCTCTTCATGCCAGACAATCTTCAAACGGAATCTCCTAATGCAATGTGGGCCAGCTTATTTTTGTTTTTATCCTTTTCTCGTTTGAGTCCTCTTTCTTTCACTTCCTTTCCCCTTACATTTCTTCCTCTTTTCATGTGCTCGCTCCGTTTCGTGGTCCTCCCACACGAGTCTCATCACCAGGGTCTGTAGGGGGAAGATATCCTGTTCTCCCCTACGTGGGAAGCTTTTCAAGCAGCATCCATGCTTAATGTTATTTGCCCGTAAAGCTAATGATGTTTGTTTTCTCTGCTTCTCAATATAGTTATTAACACCTATGGATTTTATGTTACTTGAGTCTCTCCTGAATGGTCAGGAATTAGCTACTTTGAGTGTGTTGTTAACTCTCAGTTATAATAATCATCCTGCAGGCACTCATAAGGTGCACCAGACAAACTGTAGGCGTGCTTTTAATTACTCTGTATATCTGTGCAGCATCCTAGCTGGCCTGCTCTCAGTGTGGGTACGATGGGAATGTTGTCTTCCCACCCACTATCCACAAAGTTCCCAAGGACGTGTGCCTCCCTGGGGATACACAAAGAATTTCTTTCTAATTAAAGAACCTGTGTTATCTTTACTTGGATCACAAGGTATGTTTACTGACATACTGTCTTTCTGTGAAATAGACTTTACTGTCCTACCTACTAGACTTCCTCTTTAATGCGCAGAAAGCCTGAACATAGTGATCTTTACCTTTGCTTTCCTTTGATCAGACCACGTTCAGGTTGGTGCTGCATACTTAAAGGTAAGACAAGATAAACACTGAAGCAGGGAGAAGCAGTTGTGGAAGGTTTTTGCGGGTGTCACTGTCCTTTCATGTGACTGTACAGCCTTCAGGGTCTGAGTCTTAAGAAAGCCTTGTGATCTTGTTCATTCACACTTGTATTGTTAGCCAGATTGTGTTGAAAGGACCCTGAATGTATCGAGCTTCGTAGTGACCGAAACACAACCCACAACATCCAGGGAAACATGGATTGAAAATTTGTGACATGAAGTGTGGAATCCCAAACTCACAGTGGCGGTTTTCTTACACTTCTAAACTCTGGCATATTTATCCTTGTGTTAAACTAATTCACGGTTGGAAAATCTGTTTTTAAGGTGTGTGTTCATCCAATTTTGGAAGCCATTCCCAGAGGGTTGCTTCTGCTATCTTGTTGGCTTGAAATTCCTGTTATTGTGGTCATACTTCAACAGGACTTTGTAACAGACCCAGATTAGATTTCTCAGAGCATGCCATGTTGTAGGAACAGAGTGAATTCCAGCTAGCTAAAGCCTGTGCATTGCTCCAAGAACCAAGATTGCTTTTATTTCACGCTGCTTTTCATCCATCCTGTAAAGTCTGGAGTAGGTGACCAAAAGAAATGATAGATCGTCTCGGCTCTTGAGGCAAAAGCCGCAGCCGTGGACGTGAAGAAACATTGCAATGCGCCTCCTCAGTCAATAAGCAACAAGAAGCTTTGCTGGAAGCTGCAAAGGGAATGCAGCACTGGCTGTCGCAGCTATCTCCCCAAGGAGGCGGCCTGAGCCACAAATTAATAGAGCACTCCCACATGATCGGGGAGTTTCATTTGGAACCGTCACGCTACATAAAGCCCTACAGAAATGAGGAGTTCACAGAGGTCCCCCTCTACTTTCCCAAGAGTCCCCAAATAACCTGTGTGATTGTAACACTCTGCCCACTTCTTCCCCACCTTTGCACCTCCCTCCTTAATGCTCCAAGCCCTGCCCAAGCTCATCCTGCTTCAATTACCACAATGTATTGTCTCCTTTTTTCCCCTCTTTCAAAGTCTGTCATACATATCCTTGTGTGCCTTTGTGCATGCTTGATTGTTAATAACACAATAGTCATTTCGGCATTCCTAAAGTGCTCATACAGTCTGTTATGTAATTTTTTCAATCCAAGGGAATCTATAAATGATAACAATTAAAAATTGAGAATGTGGTGACATTGTTTCCTTTCATCTCACGGTCCTGATTTATTTCTGCATATTTCTTCTCACTTACTCGTTTGACAACAGCGTGAAATTGTTGGTGACAAACGTGGAAAGTGGTGCGCCCCTGAGGCCTGCTTTACTCTTATCATTATCTTTGCAATGCCCAAGATTAGACACAGCAACCAACTCTCTCACAACAGCATGCCTCCGAGCTAGGATTAACACAATGACTAATCACTCAACTCACTGGACACAAAACATACAGGACTGATTCAAATTTTGTCACAAAGTCTAGTTAATTAAAACCTGGCGTAGAATATTTGCTTGTGGCGTCACATACTATACAAATACATACATACGTAGAGAGAATAGCAAATCGTCCTTTGTCTCACTTTAACAATTTGCACAAAAGTGGTTTTAGAAAATATTTAAATCAGAGCATTTAAGCATTTTTTAATGCTTGCCATGTTGCAGGGTCTTTAGAAGCCATTTAAAAGATCATTCATAATCATTATGATCTAATCCACAGCTGGAAGCTCGATTACGCAACACAGTTCAATACAGTACATGTGAATATTCTGTACAATTCTATACTTTTGATACTAATGCACCGTTAATAGCAGTTTACATCTATTGCGACACTATAGATGGCAGTGTTGATCTGACATTCTGTTGGTTTTGCTACTTTGCTCCTGACCAGAGGCCTAACAACTCTGTGATAGGCTCCAGGGCAGATAGTTTTTTTTAGGCCCTTACTGCCGCTTCATACCCTCACATTCTCTCTATGTGTCTCTTACTCACACACACACTGTCTAAGTGCAAGAATAATATCATATAGCAATAATCAATAATATCATAATCAATAATAGCTCAT